>APFE031169744.1:12418-59954 GCA_000404065.3 Pinus taeda
AGTCCCGGTTTTGGGATCCAGGGGAAAATCTCTGTGCATATGTGTTTTTATGTGTTATGCTCTCGCATTGTTTATTTTTCTGTGATTTAGAATTCGTATGCAGGTAATTTTTGTACGGAGTTAAAACCTACACATGTATCAGTTGACGGAGTGATCGGAGGAACTGGACTACCTGACCAAGTGCTAAATGGATTGAGAATGGAAATTGTGCATACAAATACATTTCTCGGAAATATTACATCCATTGAGAGCTTGAAACGGGCAGTGGAACTTAGTAAAAAGCAACTAGAAACCCTACAGTTGTCTACAGTTCTAAATACTAATTCTAGACTTGTTGATGAAATGCAAGTAGTCCAAGCCCCTATGAGTGCAGGGAAAGGTGTGAATGTAGAGAATGGAGAATTTGTCATGAATATGGAGATTGGTATGCCACCTTCATCTTTTTATGCAATCATGGAAAGTGGAAGTGACTTAACTTGGATGCAGTGCAAACCCTGCTGCTATTGCTATAATTAGACAATACCAATTTATGATCCTTCATTGTCCTCAAATTACAGAAGGGTGCCTTGCAAAAGCCTTCTGTGCTATAGATCGGGATTTTCATTTTGCAAAAATCTTTCAAGGTGTGTGTACGGGTATTATTATGTTGACTCTGGCTACACCAGGGGGATCCTTTCAAACAAGACCTTTACCCTTTCTTCTCAATCATTTCCTCATATTGCTTTTGATTGTGGTCATTACAATAACGGAAGGGTATTCAACCAACGAAGTGGATTAGTAGGCTTGAGACGAGGTGCTCTATCCTTAATCTCACAACTTGGGCCATTGATCGGTAATAAGTTTTCTTATTGTCTCATCTCTGTTAATGATTCTCTTTCCAAATCCAAACATTTTCACATGCAAAGGGTTATTTTCACATTATGCCACAATGAAGTGATGCAATGTTGCATGAGGACATGCAACAAGTTCAGCTAGGGGAGTATAGAATTCCATGATTGTGTTGTTTTGACACCTTTTCTTGCCGACTCAACCAACATTTTCCTCATTTAATAGATTGTTTTCGTTTCATGTTTACTAATGGGTTGTGTAAACAATAAAAATAATAAATAATAAAATCAAAACAATTAAAAACAAATAAATAAATACAATCAAAACAAATAAAAAAACCAAAAAGATTTCACAAATGGACATTTCATAACTCTTGAAAATAATTCATACTAACTTGTTTCTTAGAGTCACTTCAAAGGAACTTGCGTGCAAAGGTGACAGGTAAAAAAAAATCAATTTTATTTGGTTTCCAACATTCATACTCATTCTTGCATTTTATATCTTTCAAGATCTTTCATAGTGTTCATGCAAGATTTGTACTAATCTTTTACAGGTGCACACACGATTCAAGTTCATGCAAATGTCATCTCTAGAAATCACAATAAAACATGCATCATTAAATATTGAAGTAGCTAATTCTACATTACATATGTCATGACATTTTCCGCTACACAGAAACCTTTTGTGTCATGATATGTTTCCCCACACTTCTCCTTCAAAGCCTCATCAGCCATCCATATTGGAGTCCACTAATTCATTGCCTTACCCATCATCGATTCATACATGTCTACATTTCTGAGTCGCATATATTTTTTCCTTCTTTTCAATTCATCTTTTTTCCTCGCAAATAAACCATCCATGTCTTTACATTGCCTTGTTTTCCTTACCATAAAAACTGTTTAACTGTGACATATTTTATCTATAGTCCTACCAATCATTTTGTATGAACTCGCATTGACTAATGTGGGATTCCTTAAGGACCACCTTTCAATAAGTCTTGACCCATCAACCTCAATAGCTTATATAGGATAAAGACTAGAGTCATTATTAGTACCTTGAGGCTTGTATTCATTAATGACAAGTTCTTTCATTGACAATCATTGGAATACATCAATGTCCCTTGATTGTTGGATCTTGCAAGTGGCTCGACATCAGCTCATCCATTCACACTTCACAAGATGTACTTAGGTACATTAGCACTCATTGACATTAATGGTGAGTTTGTTTCACATTGGTTAATGACATTCATCAATGGTCGGTAATCCAATGACTTCTCTTCATGCTCAACATCAACACATTTATTCGCATGACTAGAATTGCACCATTGGGTTTTGTAACGATTGAAGACTACATCATTTTAGCAGTTTGCAATAGGAATGAATTTGTAACAACAACAATAAAGATCACAATCTTGTCATCAACACAAAGAGAACAAATAAGCAAAACAAATTCCTTTGTTTACATACTCCATGATCTAACATCAGTAGCCACACTCTTTAGTAAACATAACTCATCCACATTGAAGGTAAGAGAAGGTATGTTGCTTTCTAATTTTTAGTCACCCAATTCCTTAAAATGCTAAAATAATAATTTTGGAAAATTCCTCACTCCCTTTCTCATATTGTCATAAACTGAAAAACGCCTTTAGTTGGGGGAAAGGGACATCAATTCATTTTATACACCATCACACATTTTCATTTCATTCCAACTCACATATTCTTCCCAATCAACTATTGTTGCCGTATGATTCCTAAAATATTATATGCTTTGAAAATTTTTATTTCATTGATAGTTATTATAGGAATTAAAAATAAAATTCTCAATGTTTTCATGAAATTTGATGCAACAAAAAATTAAAAGCATTTTTACACAAGAACCAATGCTCAAAAAATTCTGGTTGTCACACAAGAACCAACCATCAAAAATATATGTGGCAATCAAATATATTACACTTGAAAAAGAGAATATAATGGCACAAAGATTAAAGAGAATCTATAGAAGTAAAAATCTCATAAAGAAGAAATTCATTTCAAGAAGATAAATGTATGGACAAATGAATCAATGCAATAGTTGCATGAGGACATGCAACAACTTCAGTTGGGTGGTATGTTGAGTCTCAAAATTGTCTTTCATCTTCATCCATATTTCCATCATTTCATAATGATTTATTCCTCATTTCATAACTATCTAGCCTAAAACCCTACATCAAGTAACCATCTTCATAATTGTATGGGTTCAGATCCTTGTTTTCCAAAGTTATTTATTTTATGTATATAAAGTGAATTTATGTTTAAAAACTAGGAAATTAACATGGTTTCATATATCTATATATGTGTTATGAACTTTGTGACATGTGTAGGCTTATTTGGAGGTTCTAGAAGGGTCTTAAATGACCTCCCAACATCAAATTCGAATTTCAACTTAAGGGGTGGACCATATTCCAAGGAGAAAGATCATGGAGATCTTGATGTGTCATAAGATTTGTATCTAGTATTTAGGGATGAGTTGAGACAAGTATGGATCTAGTAGATATTTAAGGGATCTACATTTATTTAGTAGATATCCCTAATTCATGTTTACATAAGATGAGAATCCTTCAAAGGAAGTGAACAGTTATTAGTTACTTAATAGCATCATATTTATGATTGTTCATTTGACATGAATAATATTATTTTCTTGCAATTATGAGTTATGAATGTTGCTTGTTTATTAAGGAGTGATAGTTGTTCATGTGTGTTCATTGAGGAATATATAGATCCCCATCAACCACAATTCACATACATCTATAACATAGTTTAATTTATGTTATTTTCTTTCATGCAGGTGTGATTTACTTTCCGCAAGTGTGTTTTATTATGTGATGATTTAATTGTTTCTTGAATTTCAATTTATGATTTGATGCAATGGTAATGTTGTTGGAGTAGAACTATGAGGAAGGACAACTAGGACCTCCTAAGTTAGGATACTCTTCTCATGTTATCTACACATCACAAACTGTTTCTCTTTAGTTTCTCTTCTTGGGGACAATATTTTGAGGAAGGACAATCAGGACCTCCTAAGTTAGGACCCTCTTCTCTTGCTTGCTGCATCTTGAATCTGAAACTTTTTAGTTTATTTAAACTTAGAAGTTATTTTTAATATGAATTTCCTTTCTTTCTTTCCATCATAAACAAACTTTCTACAATAGTTTCATCTAAGGTCCCATATATTTTGGTTTTCTTCTAAGTTTATGAAACCTTCAAGTTGACATATTAAAATGACAAGGGATTTAACATACCATCAAACTGCCCTACAATGATGTTATGGGGTAAATGTAATATTTAAAATATGAAAAGGTTTAAATGCAATTATCTACAATAGAGAACAACCTATCCCTAAGAAAAATTAACATGGAATCAAAGTTGGCTGAAGAAAAGTCATTGAAGGTCACCCCTATGAAGACACCTATGGATGAGTGAAAGAGATGAGGATGGAAGAGACCTAAAATAATATTAGGGTTTTAATGAAACCCTTGGGAAGTATATTTGTATAGAAGTTAGAATTTGGAGAAACTCTAGGAGTGGTCTTGATTTGGAAAGGGCCTTAGTATGATTTAGAATTATTCTTGTTATTCAAATTTAGAGATATGACATGATTGGTGAGATGCCCATTATAGATTTAGAGAAAGCCTAGGAGAAGGGTATGTTTCAGTTTTAGTGATCATCATATATGTTAATGGTCAGTCTTGGCTACCAACGAAAGAAGATAAAGGATATAGGTGGTGCTCAAGAAGATGCATTTATTCTACTAATAGCATATGGTTAAGGGGCAATGGTGACTCATGGAGGCTGGATACAGAGGGAGGTAATAGGTTCCTTCAAACCTCATTAAAGATAAGTATTTTTCAAAGCTTATGTTATGACACTGCTCCTGTTTAGATTTTTTTCATCATTCTTTATTCCTCCCACAAGGATATTTGAATACTTATTTTACTAATGTCTTGGATAAGGAAAGTTGATCATTCTTAAATATCGTCATGATGTGGAGCATTGTAGGAAGAGGTGGCATTCAGAAGAAGTTGAGAGCCTCATACAATCTATATTAAATTTAATTAATTTCAAGACTCGTGTCATTTCTTTTTCACTATTCTTACAAATTTATTCTTTTCGATTATTAGTGATTCTTCTTGCATGAGTATTTTATTTGTTTCACTAACTTCTTGGATGAGGAGGTGATCTATATTGAGGATCATCAAGATGTAGAGTAGCATAGGAAGAGAAATATCTTAGAAGGAGCTGGTGCAAGATACTTTAGAGGGAGTTGAAGCAGGATAATGTAGGAGCCGGTCTTACATTTAGAAAAGAAAGACAGTTGAACCTCATCACTAGGTATACTTTCGTTATGATTATTTACTTGGATATTATTTCTATTGCTCTTGTTATTTGGTCAAAGGTAGATATGATGAATGTGAGGATCAATCTCTCTATATTAAATATTGAGGATGATGTTGATCCATCCCATGACTCATTAAATGGACAAGATCTCAAGACCTTAGAGGAAGGATTATAGTCTCACTGGTTGATTGAAGAAGCTTCCTATTTAGAGGGAGTAGATTGAGGACAAAAATATGATATGATGACAAGAGCTACTTTTTCCTTGATGCATATCTGAGATGTAGAAATATTTGATGAGTTTTGCAATATGGTTCACACTATGATAAGGAATAAGTTCTCAGAGAAAGGAGGCTAAGATGAGATCCTAGCTCTTGTTGTTTGATTCCTTAGATGCATGTGAAGTGAAGAAGAACCATATTTGGAGGACTTTGAGTAACATGAATAGAAGACTTATGATTCTAAATTGAATAAGGCTCCACATGAATTATATCAAGTCCCTTGGGTTTGGCATGTATGAAATAATGGATATCTAATATGAACTCTGATCTCGCTTCATGATGAATGGTATGTCTTATGATATTTTGTTTTATAATCTAACAAATTGTGTCTAACAGGATCGAGAATACTTTAGCATTCAGTGCCTGAGGAAGTTAACCCTTGATGACCCACTTCCTAGGATTATAAGTATAATATAAAGATGATAAGAACTTACTTATCAAGTAAATAATGTTTCTAGAGATGGTTTACACTGAAGCAGTTGAGAGAGCCTCCTCTTCAAATCAGGTTTGATGGAATCCCATGATGAGCCAACAGATATGTGGATTATTGATTTGCAATATGTTCTTTGAGCCATATAGAACCTGGATATGCATATTGGAAAGTTGCAAAGCTTGTATTGGGATACCCAGACACTACATTCATTCATGATCTGAGACACACTGTCAGATACTTGAGACTATATGGATATGTTGATGATTTTGAGAACATCTACACGTTTCTTTAGGTCTACCATGCTTTCCCTAGATAAGACAGAGTGACAGTATGCATTTCTGCTAGAAGGACTGACTGTAATTCAGTATGATTGAAAAGGTTCTTTAGAGAGTTGCTTGAGCATATGTTGGGAACAACTATGATATACTATGCCATATTGTGGATCTAACATGCAAAGAATATTGTGTTCTATGACAGGTCCAATCACATTGAGATAAGATACCACTATATCTGGGATATGGGGCAGAGAGGAACTATAAGACTCCATCACATTTTGATTGATGAGTGGGAAGACAATTGGATCCTTGTGTTGCAGTATGGAGTTTTGTGGTTAACCTGATGTTCTCTAGGTGTCATGCTTTATGGTCAGGACTAACAATTGTAAGCCTAGTGAAGGCACTGATGAGAGGAAGGGGTCTTGAGCTGATAGAGGACACTAAGTGTACTCTTTCACCTTGTTTATGTTCCCACGGATATGAATCAACCCAAAGAGCTCATGTGGTTGAGGGAAAACATGGAAAATAGGTTCTTTGATCCTTACTAAAACCACCCTCCTCCCACATCTACCCAAGCAATCGACCAAACGAGGTAAACATGCAATGAGAGTGGCCATTATGAAGGGGTTCAAACTTTTTGGTGACCTTAAAGAAATGGAATCGATAGAACACATCAACCATACCTTTCTTATTATCAACAACACTCCTAGGAGGCATGCCAACCACTCAGGCATCCTATCCTTGGGTTCCACTGACTTTTTAGACCTCTTGACCTCTGGGCTCTCTCATGCTATGGGCATGCTAGCATCCAAGGATCTTTGGATTCTCTCACAAGCCTTCATGCTTGCATCCAAGGACTCCCAGTAGACACGTGCCAGCATTCGTGAAATTTAAGGCACTTTTTTAGCCCATAATTTCAGCCATTGCCCATAACTTGTTGTAGCTTCCAGAATCCATCAAACGCATGATGTAAAGACTAAAAAAACCAAAAATAAACCTCAGGACTTGGCCTGACCATCCCCAACTAAGACTGACATTCTGTCAAACACTTGGCATCAATGTAATCTACAAGTCTACGATACAAGACAGAGCATGAATGACTGAAAAATATTATGAGACATGAAAAGAAGGATCGCCATCTTCTCCCTTGAATGGTTATGAAATCAATTAGGTCTTGCATCCTTCATTTTAACAATTACAAGTAAATACATGAAATAACCATGACATGAACAAGTCAAATGACCATGCTTAGAATCATCATAAAACCATGAAAATAATAGTGAGATAACAATAATTAAATCCACATATAAATAAGTACAAAAGAAAGATAAATTAGATTTTATTAAACATAGGCAAATCTGACAAGGTTCAAGACTTCCACGTACCACCCGACCATAGACATGGCTAAACCAAATCTTTCTTTCAGCCAATCAACCCCATGTCATATTCCAAGCATGAATGTGGGATCTCATGGATAAAAAAATCCAAAAAAAACCAAGGGAATCCAGAGGTTAAACCACCTCCATGCTCACCAAACCGTGATCACACCAAAACCATTTTTCTAATCACAATCAAACCAAACTTGGAATGCCATCTAGAATCCATCACTATCCTTGCGGATTTGTTCATCTCCTTGTCTCTCAAGCTTTACCGCAATCCAATCCTAGATCACTAGGCCCTAAAATGAAACCAGTTTGTTAGGCTTTACCATAATCCAAACCCAAAACACTAGGCCCTAAATCAAGACTCCTCCCTCGGGCTTTACCATGTATCCTGCCAAAATCGGTCAAGGGATTCATAGGAAATTGGGAATTAACCTTGAGACCACCTCCACCTCGGATTCTGAAATCAATCCAGAAAATCCAAAGCTCAAAACCAAGATAATCATCCCAACACACCATGGCATCTGGAAAAGGCAAGGCTAGCTTAAAAACCATTGTTATAACCCGAAAAAACCATGCCACCAACAACAACAAAACCATACACCAACATGCAAAGCCATGCATGTCAAAACCAGCTAGGAAATCACACATGCAATATGTTACCTGCAAGTATTCTTGTTGAAGTTACTTGATCCTTCTTTTCCTTGCTTCATCCTTTTATTTCCTTTCCTTTCCTTGTCTTTACCTTGCTTTCTTTTTCCTTCCATGCTCCAAAACCTGAGAAAAACTTGAGCCAAGATCTTGCCAACTAATCCTTAGAAGCCTTTTTATCAATGAGGTCTCTATTTTATTCATTTTCCATTATTTTCCTTCAATTTAATCCTCACATGCAACCTGTGGCCTTTCACCTTACTTTTCTCCTAATTTCCTTTATTTTCATAAATAAATATGCCAAAAATGCCTTTTTTCCTTTTAATGCATTTTGTCTTTTCCAATCTCCTTAGCCATAATAAACTGATGAACACCCACACTAGGATGTCCTTCCCAACACTCAGCTTGGTATACATGTCCATTACCTATGGTCTTATTTCACCTTTATTAACTTTTATTACATGGAATTTTCACCAGAGATGTTACAAAACCCTCCCCCTTAGGGAATATCGTCCTTGGTGTTAAACCACACCAAGGCCTCAACAAAACCATTGAAAAGAAAACATACTACCCATGGAGCTTTATAATGTAGCTCATTGTAGTGTTTACAATGAAAGACCTGCTCAAAAGCAAAACATCATGGCCACATGAAAACATACCACATATTGGAGCTTTATAACATAGCTCATTACAATATTCACAATAGCCACATATACACATATGCACGATTTCTAAACTAGCAAACAAAAGGATATGATGTTTGTATCAATCAACAAGGGAATCCATAGGTTCATGCCTCCACCCTCAAAGTAATACCAAATTCACCTCCTTCCCAGGAAGTCCATAATCCACTACCATAGTCAAAGCTGCATCCAATGTCTAGTGCTACAATCCCGTGCTACATGTCCTCCCAGTGAACAATTACCAACTCATTGTTCCAAGGTGCACTCCCAATGTGAATTTGATTCCATCTGGAAATTCTCATAACCAAAAAATATATATCCTCGGCCTTCCCTTCTCTTCTACACAGTCCCTCAGGCAATTCGGCCACCCCCTTCCATGTAATCGTTCACCTTCCAAGTTCCCCAACATCCCCTATCCCAGGGGATCCATCCCTTGGAAGGTCAACAACCAAAGCATATACCTGCCTCAAAACCATCATACCGATCATAACATGCCCATGGAAATCAATGGACACTATTGGGTACCAGTGTCCCACAATGGCCTTACTCCTAAAGTGCTTTACCAACATACTACTACATGTTCTAATTATTTTCACTGTCGTTGTTGATTCTTTTCGTCAGTTTTGACCACCCAACCGGGCATTTCATGCTTTCCTGTACCAAGTAGACAACTCCCATTATCTTTCAAATAAATTGAAATAATTTCACATCATACCTTGTTGGTATCTCATCAACAGGTTACACCTGCAATCATGTTTACTTCCTATCACAACAAGTCAAACTAGCATCTTTGACCAAATCATCATGTGTAAATAAATCACATCAGGTTAGTTCAAAACACAACCATCATAGGTCAAAATCATAAACACATGTAACCATCATAAGCCGGAATCATAGATCACATGTAATAATCATAGACCAAAATCATAAATCACATGCATAATAAAACTGAAATAAAATATTGATACTTATCCTTTAACCAATCCTTAGCTTCTACTTTTGTCATTATTCCGTACACACACTAGATCAGTTTCCACACCTGACAAACACCCAGTGCCTTCTCCTCAACCATGTGCACATACACATAGTGTGCATCACACACATACAACCACACATGGGATAAAACACCATGCAATAAATGCACCTACACCTGACATACCCACCTACACCTAGTGTACAAAAAAACACAATACATATGCCTACATCTAGTGTACACCACCACACAATACATACACCTACACCCAATGTACAACATAACACAATACATATGCCTACACCCGGTTTACACCACCACACAATACATACATCTATACCCGATGTACAACCCCACATTATACATATATGTAAACAGAGTACAACATAACGAATACACATGTCACAATACCATGACTACAAAATGCACATACATAGTATCGCATGCCCACAACACAACATGTACAACATTCACACAGTACCACACATACACTAGTACCATATGTACAACATGTGCATAGTACCACCTGTACACCGCACCACCTGCACAACATCACATGTACACGACATCACTTGCACAACATGTACACAATGCCACATGTACACTGCACCACCTATACAACATGTACACAATGCCACATGTACACTGCACCACTTGTACAATGTGTCGACAATACCACATGTACACAGTACCACATGCACAACATGTACATGACAGCAGATGTACACAACATTACATGCATGACATGTACACAACACCATATGCACACAGTAACACATGTACAACATGTACACGACACCACATGCTCACAACACCACTTGTACAATCATGCACACAACACCACATATCCATCATGCACATAGTACAATACGTACACAACACCGCATATCCAACATGTACATAGTACCATCTACACCCAGCACTGCATATGAAACATTCACACAACTCTATTTGTACCACCTAGTACATAACATTGCATAAACGACATGTACACACATTATATATACACAACAACACATGCGCACAACATCACAAATGTAACATGTACAACATATGCACAATAGTAGTACCACACATCTAAAACCACATTGTATTTACCAAGCAACTTTGCTTCTAGTGTTTTTCCACCATCCATTCTTATCCTAGCATGTTGTGCATCATGTTTTTTTCATTCCAATGATGAATCTCTCAACGTTAGCATTTCCATAACATAAACATAATATAATCACATAATATCAACTTATAACCACATGATACTAAAATCGTATATTTGTCATGACCACTCTCCCCATTTGACTCCCATAAGACCAGGAACCTCGTCGTGTCATTCACCTGCATAAGAAATCATCCCTCCACAAGAAGGATCCCTAGTGACCCTGTCAGATAATGACATACATACATACATGTATACATATAAACATTACCATAAAACAATCATGATCTCTGATGACCCTATCATATAACAACATACATACATACATATATGCATATAAACATTAGCATAAAGCAATCATGATCTATGATGACCTTGTCAGACATGACATACATACATACATGTATACACATATAGACATTGGCATAATCATGATCACAACATAATTACTAGACATCATAAGGTCAAGGTTAAGATAACCCCCTTTATGCATGCAACACATGCGAAACATCGAGAACAACAGTTCCAAACATAACCAAGGCACCTCAAATCCATTCACCTTACCTTTCTTGATTACCTTTCTCATGAATACCCTACCATCATCCATTTACGTGAATGGACCCAACCAATCCAACTAGTTGTCATATTCTTGCCTTCAGTTTCCCTTATAAATGCATCAACTTCATCTGAGTCTTACATCACCCGTTGGACTTCATTCAGTTCTCCTCGAACTCCACTAAATTTTCTCTTTCCCAACCAATTCCTAAGACTCAAAACTTAAAAGGCAAGAACAAGAAACAAACAAGAAGAAAACCATGAAAATCAATAACAATATGACACCACAACAAAGTGGCATGATCATGCACTAGAGATAACAAAACTGAAAATAAAGGACAAGAAAATCACAAAAGATCAAAAGCACAAGACTAAACACATACACCATGACTCAATCCCCATGTTTCCCAGTGTTTCCAAGGGAAAGCTCAACCTGAGCCTTCTTCGAGATTTCATGGAAATCTCCTTTTCCATGCAATCCCTTGCATCATACTGCCATAAACACATAACTTTTAGTGCTTAAATAAACATAACAATACACCAATTACTTTGTCTTGTTGTGCCAAGAACATTGCTTTATGGCTAAACATGTCCATGCCATCTATCAAGGGATTCCAATTCCCTTGACAGATCCACCTATAACTGGCAACTAGTTGATGTACCTATCGAATACATGTTCATAACTATAACACAAATTCACATAATGTCAAACAAAATCAGGGTTAAGAAGATTTCCTATATGCAAAGAACTCATTCATTTGGAATTAGGGTTTCCAATCATATCCAAAGGAATTCTTTTCCAATTCCTTTATTTTACCCTTTTTACCTTCTTGCAACCGATACTTACTATGTACTGTCACATCACCCAACTGTTAGTTATATAAACACATCAACTATTACCTTGTCACGCTAATACCAAACATGTTTCTTGAAACTGTTTACACATGTCAACCACATGTTCCAAATATCAAGATAATCATATCTATCAATTTGAAATAAACTTTTACCAAGACTAACAATCATGTCACAATCCATAGTCAACTCATAGTCATTAGACATAATGCGACAACTATCACCTACTACACTCAAGTACATATAAACTGTCTCAACACGTATGTGTTAGTACAATCATCTTAAAACAAGATCATTTGAACACATACTCATATCATGCGATTCATCAAACATCCAACCAACTTTCAAACATAGCATGTTAAATTAATCAACTAGACGACATAATCAAACATTCTAGCATCAAATATACGATATAAGCAAACTCATACCTTAATGATCTCAAGGGAGGTTATCCTATCTGCACAATCAATCTAGTTAGCACGATATAACTTTACAACACATCAGTGTAAGCACAATTAAGATCATGATATCCATAACAATAACTAACTAACATATTCACATCATAATCTCATAACAATTTGTCATTCATACATAATAATCACATATGCATAGTTAGTCTAGATTAATATGATATAATATCAAATCATATTAACTCATACCTAAATGTCATAACCCTAACCATTTTCATACACCTATCCAACTTAGTATGATACATATAACATCAAGATCTTAATGTAATAACCCTAATAATCAAGTTACTAGCATATAACAAAAAATAGTTATATATCATGGTCATCAACAACATATAACCTAATCGTTAAGCTAACTATCATATAACACCAACAATTTAACCTATAACATACTCAATAACAACATATAACATATAACATAATCATAACAAGTTAACCTATAACATACTCATCAACAACATATAACATAATCATCAAGTTATCTAACATAAAACAACAATAGCAATGCATACAACCACATGTTACTATCATTCATGACTATCCAACACATGTGCATATGATTATACTAATCAACTAGCATCTATCATGTATGTAACCATAAAATCAATAGAATAAAAGGCATACACATAACCATAATGCATATAACAATCCTTAACCTACATACCTACATTCCCAACATACAAACTTGTATGATGACATGCTCTTGCCTTGAGGTCCAATGTTGCAACTTCACTTTAATGATCTGCATCTCCTTCTCTATCTCAACCAACACATTAACATCATAGCATACAAATAACATCATGATGACCTAATTGCATACAATGACCTCATGCATGACAACCTTCATCGTGACAATGCATGCATAGCAACATATAGACACTGTCATGCATAAAAAATGCATATACAGCCATACACTCATGATGACACATTCCATAACAACACCATCAACCTTCACATGGTGACATCACTACAACCATGATCAAAACCATACAAATGCAACAATAACATGGAATACAAGCATAAGGAACACATATGCAACCGACATGTATGCATGATAAACACATTCACCCAAGGAGAGTGAAACCACACTGTGATACCAATCTATAACCACCCTCCTCCCACATATACCCAAGTAACTGGACAACCGAGGTAAACATGCGATGAGAGAGGCCACTATGAAGGCATTCAACCTCCTTGGTGACCTTAAGGAAATGGAATCGATCTAACACATCAACCATACCTTCCACATCAGAAACAACAGTCCTAGGAGGCATCCCAACCACCTAGGAACCTTGCCCCTGGGTCCCACTGACTTCTTAGACCTTTTGTCCTCTGGACACTCTCATGTTATGGGCATGTCAATGTCCAAAGACCTCTCAATTCTCTCACAAGCCTACATGCATGTGTCTGGGGAATTTTCCCAAGAGACATGTGCCAACGTCCGCAGAATTTAAGGCACTTTTCTAGCCCAAAATTCCATCCAAAGCGTAGAACTTGTTGTAACTTCCAGAATCCATCAAACATGTGATATCAAGACTAAAAAACCAAAAATCAACCTCAGGAATTGGACTAAGCATCTCCAACCAGGATTGACATTATGTAAAACACTTGGCATCAATGCAATCTACATGTCTAGGATACAAGACAGAGCATGAACAACCGAAAACTCTTATGGGACATGAAAAGAAGGATCACCACCTTCTCCCTTGAACTATTATGACATCAATTAGGTCTTGCATCCGTCATTTTAACAATTACAAGTAAATACTTGAAATAACCATGACATGAACCATTTAATTAACCATGCTTATAACTAGCATAAAACATGAAAATAATAGTAAGATAACAACCATTAAATCCACATATAAATAAGTACAAAATCAAGAGAACTTAGTTTTTATTAAACAAAGGAAAATCTAACCAGGTTCGGGACTTCCACGTACCACACGATCGTAGACATGGCTAAACCAAATCTTTCTTTCACCTAGTCACCCTCGTGCCATATTCCAAGCATAAATGTGGGATCTCATGGATAAACCAATCCAAAAAAAACCAAGGGAATCCAGAGGTTAAACCACCTCCACCCTCACCAAACCATGATCACACCAAAAAAGGTGCTTCGATTATAATCGAATCAAACTTGGAATGCCATCTGGAATCCATCACTATCCTTGAGGACTTTTTTGTCTCCTTTTCTCTCAGGCTTTACTACAATCCAATCTTAGATTACTAGGCCCTAAATTGAGACCAGTCTCTCAAGATTTACTGCAATCCAAACCTAGATCACTAGGCTCTAAATCGAGACTCCTCCCCCATGGTTTACCATGTATCTGACAAAACTGATCAAGGGATTCCTAAGCCTTTGTGAATGAACCTTGAGACCACCTCTGCCTTGGATTCCAAAATCCATCTAGAAAATACAAAGCTCAAAACTGAGATAAACATCCCAACACACCATGGCATCCGGAAAAGGAAAGGCTAGGCTAAAAAACACTATCATAACCCAACAAAACCATGCCAAAAATAGCAAGAGAACCATACACCAACATGCAAAGCCATGCATGTCAAAACCAGCTTGGAAATATCACATGCAATATGTTACCTACAAGTATTCTTGTTGAAGATGCTTGAACCTACTTTTCCTTGCTTGATCCTTGCTTTCCTTCCTTTCTTTTCATTGTCCTTCCCTTGCTTTATTTTCCCTTCCTTACTTGAAAACCTAAGTAAAACCTGAGAAAAGAGCTTTGCAACTGATCCTCAGAAGCCTTTTTATCAACCAGGATGTCCTGCCCAACACTCATCTTGGAATACGTGTCCCTTACCTGTGGTCTTATTTTCCCTTTATTAACTTTTAGCACGTGGACTTTTCACTAGGGTTGTTACACTTACCCCATGGTAAGTGTGTATCTCCCCTATTTTTGTTTTAGGGTTGTGTATGAGCCTTACCATAAATGGTAAGTGTGTATATCCCCCTAAAGAGTATGCCCCAATATGCATCCTACCCACAAGTTTGGCTTGTCGGGATTGCCACCCATCTTGCCCATGGGTGAGGAGACTTGGGCGTGTCTGGTCCTTATCTTTTATGGTTAGTTTGTATCTCCCCCATGTGCCTTGGGTTGTGTCTAATCCTTACCTTTCACAGTAAGTGTGTATCTCCTCCCAAGGTAGTGGATGTAGGTGTTCTACCACTAATTCTTGAGGGTCAAGTTGGGAAGATCAGTGGACAACATAATAGTTGTGACCTTTACCTCTCAGTAAATAGTATCCTTCCTATTGTCCCAATGATAGGATAGTTGTGATCCTTACCTTTCATGGTTAATCATATCCTACTTATTGTCCTTGGATATAGGGTGGTAGCCTAGTCTCCCCTATGATGATTCTTCTTCTTTAGACATCATTGTTCAATTGATGATCAAAGGAATCAAGTTGAAATGAGATGAGATGTGATGAGATGGATATCGTGTTGACATAGTTGAGATGGAAGTCATGAGATGTGACTTGGAGACTAGTAGGGTCTGAGGATTGATCTCCCCTACCTTCAATTGTGCATTATTATTTTCCAATGAAATGAGAAGTAATGATGATGCAGTTGCTTGCCTTCTTATATTGAGACATGTCATTCGAGATTAGAACTTATAATGTAATTAGAATTCCTCCCTAGGTGTTAATTTTTGGAAACTAGGGTGAAATTTCATAGCCTACATTTGATTATGAAATGTTATTTCAAGTGATTAAATAAAAGGAATTTGATTATGGCCATCAACTCGACTTTAATCTATGGGATGGAAAAATATTAAATTGAAAATTTTGAAATTGGTTAATGTTGGCCTCAAGTTGGCTCACTCAAATTGACATGTCTCTTCAATCTTGCAATCAACTATATATTTCCATAAGGGTTCCTTTTTTCGTATAGTACAAAGGTTCCTATGGAATAAGCTTATCTCACATTGGCTACAAGGCTATACTCTTGCTTCAGGACTATTCTCTTTCTCTATTTCTCTATCTTGAGATTAGACTCTCTCTTTGTCTATAGGACTCTCGCATATACTATAGGTATTTCTCGCTCTTCCACAAGTCTATACCCTCTCACTCAACCATGTGACTATACCCTCTCGCTCACATTGTAGGACTACACTCTCACTCTATGCTACAAGAATGTATTCTTGTGGTTCTATACTCTCACATCTTTGTTCTGGATATGATAAGGTATTGGCATTTAATTGGCTCACATGGCCCAATTGGTATGGATTGCAATGCCCATATGGTATGGTTCGCATGACCCAATTGGTGTGGATCGCATGGATTGTATGGCCGTTATGGTATGGCTCGCATGGCCCAATTGATATGGATTGAAATGATACAACATGGCTACATATGTTATAGTGTGGCTCATATACATTTATCATGGCTTGCAATCAAACAATGGTATGCATTCCTCACAAATATGGCTCGCACTTCACACAGTGACATCATCATTGACCTTTACAGTGCATCAAATTTATAGTGGCAACAACATTAACTTTCCAGTGGCATCGACGTCATTTATTATAGTATCATAGTGGTATCAATTAGGCACAATAGCATTGTTTATGCAATGACATTGTGTTAAGTTGGTATGTTCTATGCTTATATCAATTTAATTCTTTTTCTTATTATATTCCACATATTAGCAATCACATGTACATCAAGTAAAGTGCAAATAGAACATTAAATGATCGACAGGAAACAAGCCAAGACAAGAGACACAAGATGTGGCGGCTAGCCAGGGACAAACCCAACAATGTGTGGGGAAACCTTTTGATCAAATCTTCTTTAATCTTGAATAATTTAGCAGAGAGAAATAGTACAATAAATCTGATTTATATCAACAGTAGCAAACCCTAGATCAGCAACATCAACATTAGCAGCTTCATCATCAAACTAGGGCAAACGATATCTCACAAACCGACCGCCAGATCGGCATGATTCCACCACCAAAAGTTGCGGCTTCCAGAGGAGGTTCAGATGAACCTACAACATAGTTTAGATGAAGAGATATTCTAGTCCACGCAGGTCAATCCTTACTTCTGCAGTTGCAGCTTCAGTTTCAGCAGCTTCCGACTTCAAACTAGGGTAGTCGATATCTTGCAAACCATCTGTCGAATTGACTTGATTCCACCAGCAAAAGTTGCAGCTTCCAGAGGAGGTTTAGATGAACCTACAACTTAGTTCAGATGAGGATATCTTCTGGTCCATGCAATTCAATCTTTACTTCTGCAGTTGCAACTTCAGTTTCGGAAGGCTTCACATGTGTGAGAGAGAGACCCTTTTCTGTGCAGTAGAGAAGAGACTCTTTTCTGCGCAGTAGAGAGAGAGAGATGTGATGAGATGAGTGAGTCCAAATGAGGAAAAGTCCTCCTTATATTATACACCACGTTGGTGTTTGAATAGATGCGACTGTTGGGCTTCTGAGCCTACATAAGTTGTAGGTCGGCTTGATAATAATTCCATAATCAAAATAAATTCATATCTCCATGAATACTTATCGGAATCGGATGATCTTTATATCAATCCTGCACCTCTTGATGAGAGGAATCTAATAAAAATATTATCAGCCATGAATAAGATGACCCAAATGAAGTCTTTCCATGGTTTCCAATTTTAACACTCCCTCTCAACTAGGGAGAACTTCATCTGCAATCTATCTATCGGTTGTTACTATTCATCCATTAAATGCATTGCTCTGTACAGCCTCACCCTTGCCCTACTCTGCTTTGTCTTGTTCTGCCCTATACTGATCTGTACTATTTTGCTTTGTTCTGCTCTACTCTTGCATTGTTCTGTTCTGCTCTGCTTTTTTCCAAATAATGAAGAAGAAGAAATGATCGAGGATGTATCATACTGACTCAAAGTCAATCTCAGAGTATGTACCACTAGTCCTAGACCAGTCTCAACCAACTCGAAGTCAGCGTCATAGTGAGTACAACTCCACTGGTCTTAGACCATTATCATCCTCCACTGAATCAAGGTCAGTCTCAGAGTGCATACCACTGGTCCCAGACCAGTCTCAACTGACCTGAAATCAACTTCATAGTAGGTACCACTCCTACCACTAGTCCCAGAATAGTATCGCAGTCTCAGAGAGTGTACCACTGGTTCCAGACCAGTCTCAACCAACCCGAAGTTAGCGTCTTAGTATGTACCACTGTCACTGGTCCCAGACCAGTACTGCACTGACACGAAGTCAGTCTCAGAGTATGTACCACTGGTCCCAGACCAGTCTCAACCGACTCGAGGTCAGCATCATAGTATGGTACAACTCCTACCACTAGTCCTAGACTAGTATCATTGATCCCAGATCAATGGAGGTAATCCTAGCGTAGGGAGTATGGTAGATACAACGATGCATCCATCGGTACTACTATGGTCCCTAACTTCATTTCCCTGCTCATTGATCAGATGAGAGGTACTTCCCATGAGTCCCAGACTGCATGGTAGGATGCCTCGACAAGAGAACTAATAAATCTTGTCCTCACAGAAGAAAACATCAATCCTGCTACAATCACCATGGAGAACACATCAATCCAGGCCTCATAGGAGAACACATCAATCCTGGTACAATCGCCATGGAGAACACATCAATCCAGGCCTCACAGGAGAACTAATCATCCTGCTACACAGGAGAGCAAATCATCCTATTCCACAAGAGAGCGAATCATCCTATCCCACAAGAGAGTGAATCATCTTGTTCTAGTGCACACCACCAGGGGAGGGTGAGTCACCCTGTGGTCGTATGTTGCTCCAGTAAGAACCACAAGCCCTTAGAGCTCCAAGAGCTCAATGTATGCAACATGCAGGACCCTTGTACAACGGTTTCTTGACGAATCCAAGTCATTTGGTAAAATCACAGATTAGATCTTTCCTCAGGGCTTTGATAAGGTGTATTAACCTGTACATCATCTTAATGCAATGGAGCCTCCTTGCTCATCGACTTACCATATCCTAGATGATGTTTATCTGCTGGAGCAATTGACGAATACTGGATTCCTCAATAATTGAATCCCACCTCTGGTTGTTATAGAGAATCACAGTGGCATGTGTTCAAACATCTCACTGAAGATCTTCCCCAACCAGGCAACTTCATACGAGATCATACTCGTAGATATGTATCTGGTCTTGGTGGTGTTTATGGCAACTGACTTCTGCTTCCTACTCATCCATTATATCGAAGCAGAATCCAAAGAGAAACAACACTAAAAATTGCTCCAATGATCCTCCACACTACCTGCCTAATCAACATTCAAATAATCATGCAGTTTCATGTTTCCGGTAGTGTATCTCAATCCATTAGTAATTGTGCCATGAAGATATCTTAGAATATTCTTGGCATCAATCCAGTGAGGCTCAACCAAATATGAGCTCACAATGCTAACTGCAAAACATATGTTTAGACAGAGGTTCACTAAGAACATCAATGTGAATGAGTTTATGAAACTCAAAGGCATTTCCCAAATCTGGTCCAACATCACTACCATATAACTTCTAAAAGTTAAGATCCTCGAGGTAGTCATAAGCTTGTAGTCCATCATACCGAATCTTTCCAATATCTTTACCACATATTTTCCTTGAGATAGGAAAATTTCCCTTGGCTTCTGCCATACTTCAAGTCCTTGGTCCTTCATTTCAAATTTAGAAGCCAACTCCCTCTTACATTTGTGAATGAGAGGGTCTGCACCTATTAGAAAGAGTTCAACCACATAGAACACCAGTATGAGAGGCTTGTCATATTCAACCTTAAAGTAATGGTTAGGATCGACTTCACTTCTAGTGAATCCCAGCTTCATCAAGTAGCTATCGATCCTCTCATACCATGCTCAGGGTGCTTGCTTCAACCCACAGAGAGCCTTCTTCAACCTGCATACATGAGATTTTTTATCATAAATCTCAAATCCTTCGGGTTGCTCCACATAGACCTGTTCTTTGATCGAACCATGCAAGAACGCAGTCTTGGCATCCATCTGATGTAGGTTCCATCCTTGTGAAGCTACAAGGGCTATGATCAAGTGGATGGTTGTATATCTGGCAATAGGTGCAAATATCATAGTCTATACCTTCCTTCTCGGATAAACCACAAGCAACAAAATGAGCCTTATCCTTTTCCCTACTTCCATCTGCTGCATGCTTTATCTTGTAAAACCATTTTGAAGTAAAAATTGTCTTGTCTGGGGTCTGGGAACTACTTCCTAGGCTTCATTCTCCATAATAGACTCATATTCTATGGTCATAGCATCCTTCCATACTTAATGCTTGACGACATCTGAGAATGATGAAGGTTCATTTTGTATGATCGTGCTCATGATGGTCAGGTATCCCTAATACCTGTTAGGTTTCTTACTTTGATGGAAGGTTCTTTAGGGTCCAACATGTCCTTCAACATCATCAAGTATCCCCCTAAGCCATGAAGGCCTCTTCCTAGAAGAGGAAGGCTCATGTGGATGAACATCAATTGGATCCATGGGTCTTCTACATCAGGCATTGATTCATCATCCTTTTCTTTCAATTCCTTGGTGTCGGCTTCTTGAGAGCTCCTCAAAGTCAGAAGATTGTCCACCTTGCTTAGAGTCATATCTTCGTCAAAGGTGACATCATGACTAATCACGACTTCCCTTTGACCGGCGGTGAACATTTCTTCAGGAGTCTTGGAACCCAATGCTTGATGAGGGCATCGATTTTGTACATATATGGTGGTGTTTGTAGTTTCAACCCATAGAAACTTCAGAAGTCTTTGATCATGAAGCATGGCCTAGACAGCTTCCACAATCGTGCGGTTCTTCCTTCCCACCACACCATTCTGCTCAGGAGTATGTGGTGTAGTAGTCTCCCTCTTAATGCCAACCTCAGGTATGCCTGAGTGAACCAACTGTAATATATCGTAGGTCTTGCTTTGGATTGAGGGGAATGGTCCCCTTTTGAGCTTTCCTTCAGCACATCTTGGACATACACCTTCTTTCTCTACTCAGAATTTAGGCATCCCTGTTACCATTTGTCTTACACCGAGTATAGCTTTATAATGAAGGGGGGCAAACCTCCGATGCCAAATTTTGGACTGAAGAGATGTGTCATAAGACATGACTCCTAGCAGACTTCCATCGACCTGATATAATGAATCAACACTAAACCCAAGAGTAAAGGCATATTTAACATTATTTTTCCATATACGTACCTTGCTATCGTTGAAGGTTACCTTGTAGCCTTTTTCTTCCATTGCCGAGATGGGCACTAGTTCTTTTTGGGTCAAGTGCATTAATACATCCCTAGAATTCTCGCCTCTTGAATGGTTGTCCCTTCCTCGATCCCACTCTCCTCTTACTTTGCTATTGATTTGTCAAATTCCTTTGATTGCCAATTAGAGGGATTTTTTGATCAATTGTCCGGTGTAGTCTTTCTATTAGGCATTCCCTTTGGCATAGTGAACCTGCTTTAATCGCAGATGTTAACATCATTCATTTTATCTAAGCCTTAGGTCTGCCTTTCCTTTTGATTTAATCTAGGAATTATTTCTGTTCTTAGCATGAGAAGAAAGGGCAACAGGGGACTTTAGGCAAATGGGCATTTCTTGCTCTTCTTCCCTTGTTTCTTCTTGAATGCATCTAGCCATTAATTCCTCGAAACTAGGAATTACATTATAGTTCAGAAGAGTAGTCTTGAACACATACCATTCAGATGGTAATACTTCAAGAGTCGTGAGTGCCATTTCCTTGTTAGTAATGGCCTCCCCAATAGATAGGAGATCATTCTTGATCTCGGTTATTCTTAAGAAGTATGCTTTCATACTCTCATCTTTACCCTTCTTGATTTCCCTCAGCTTATTTCTAAGAAACAAAACTTGATTTGCATCATTAACTTTAAATAAATTCGCCAGTCTATCATAGATTTCCTTGGAGGTGTCTAGTTCAGATATGTAGGCCACCAAGTGCTTGTCGATAGAGTCTCGGATGATCTTCTATTTTGACTTCTTCGGTTTTCCATTTGTTCCATGCAACAACGGATGCATTTGATGGACGCTCAACAATATTGCCTCTTACATGGTCCAGCACTCCTGGATCTTCTAGGTTTAGATTGATAAACATCTTCCATCCTTGATAGTCATCTTTCTTACGAAGCTTGCCTTCGGCAAAGTGTTGAGGACCCCATAGTTCTTTTAGGATAGCCTCGCCAATCTTCTCTTCAGTGATTGCTCTTGCTCTTGCTTGGGCTTTGTCTTCACCTCAACTTTGATACCATGTTAAGTTATCGTATGTTATATGCTTATAACATTTTAATTCTTTTTCTTATTATATTCCACAGATTAGCAATCACATGTACATCAAGTAAAGTGTAGATAGAACATTAAACGATCGATAGGAAACAAGCCAAGACGAGAGACACAAGATGTGGCGGCTAGCCAGGGACAAACCCCACAATGTGTGGGGAAACCCTTTGATCAAATCTTCTTTTATCTTCAATAATTTAGCAGAGAGAAATAGTACAATAAATATGATTTATATCAATAGTAGCAAACCCTAGATCAGCAACATCAACATTAGCGGCTTCATCATCAAACTAGGGCAGACGATATCTCACAAACTGACCGTCAGATCGGCATGATTCCACCACCAAAAATTGCGGCTTCCAGAGGAGGTTCAGATGAACCTACAGCACAGTTTAGATGAAGAGATCTTCTAGTCCACGTAGGTCAATCTTTACTTCTACAGTTGCAGCTTTAGTTTTTGCAGCTTCCAGCTTCAAACTAGGGCAGTCAATATCTTGCAAACCATCCGTCAAATTGACTTGATTCCACCACCAAAAGTTGCAACTTTCAGAAGAGGTTCAGATGAACCTACAACATAGTTCAGATGAGGATATATTCTAGTCCACTTAGGTCAATCTTTACTTTTGCAGTTGTAGCTTCAGTTTCAGCAACTTCCGGCTTCACATGTGTGAGAGAGAGACCCTTTTCTACGTAGTAGAGAAGAGACTCTTTTCTGCACAGTAGAGAGAGAGAGAGACGTGATGAGATGAGTGAATCCAAATGAGGAAAAGTCCTCCTATATTTATACACAACGTTGGTGTTTGAATAGATGCGACTGTTGGGCTTCTGAGCCTACATGAGTTGTAGGTTGGCTTGATAATAATTCCATAATAAAAATAAATTCATATATGCATGAATACTTATCGGAATTGGATGATCTTTATATCAATCCTACACCTCTCGACGAGAGGAATCTTATAAAAATATTATCAGTCATGAATAAGATGACCCACATGAATTTTTTTCCTGGTTGCCAATTTTAACAATCAGCTTGGATTGAGTTACTAATCCTGGAACCTTGGCTGGAAAAACGCTCTGGAGTGCTTCGTTGGAAAAAAACTCTGGAGTCCGGTAAAAGTTGTGGATTTAGCTACTAGTCCTAGAGGCTTGGTAGGTCAAAACAACCTGGAGCCCTAGAAGGTTGGGATAAAGAACGATCTGATGATGGTTTGGTGATGTCTAACCATGAGGTGGAATCATTGTTTGATGGGTTGAGGTGGATGGCCTTTGGAAGCTTTGGATGAGTTTTGATGTGTTTTATGACATCCCACATTAATGTTTGAAATATGGCACGAAGGTGAATGGCTGAACAGAGATTTGGCTCAACCATTCTATGGTCGGGTGGAATGTAGAAATCCCATCCAGGGTTTGGATTTTGCATCATTAATGAAAGGTTATTTCTCCTTGTATTTCTATGAGAATTTGATGGATTATATCGGGTCTACGTGACTATACTTTCATGAATATTTTTTGTTGCTATTATGCTGGTTATGTATGTGTTTTATAATAACATCCATGAGTGGCTCTCATTATGATTTTACTTATAATTGAATGATCAATGTATCTATGACCTAATGGATGGAATGGAAGTTGATGCATTGAGGCATCGATAGTTCTTAGCGATTCTCAGCTAAGTATGAGACCCATATGCTCAGAACTGTGAATTACACTTGTAGATTACACATTTGTAATATGTTTGACGAAATGCCTGCCATGGCTAGTAGGGGTCCAGTCAAGATCTTCAACAAGTATTTGCTTTAGTACTGTCATTTCCTTGTTTCCTTACTGATTTAAAGAGATGGATCAATTCTGGGCAGTGACATATGCTTTGAACCTGAAAAAGTGGCACAATCCTGAGGTTGTTGGTAGAACACTAACAATTATGGTCCACAGTCACTGGCAAGCAGGCCTATGAGAGTGACTTTAGGTTGCTGGTCGCTCCCTTTCCCATAGCATGAGAGAAACTATGGCCCAAGAGACATAAAACAATAGTGGGGCCCAGGGACAAGTTGTCTGAGTGGCTGACTTGTCCCCTGAGGGTTCTGTTGATGATGTTGGATGTCTGTAAGGTGTGTTTCTGTTAGTTCCACTTCCTTAATGTGACTTAGGAGGTCGAATCATATCATAGTGGCCTCTCATCGCATGTTTACCCTAGATGGCCGGTTGCTTGGGTAGATGTGGGAGGAGGGTGTTACAGAGTGGTATCAAAGCATGGTTCACCCCTCAAACTAGATGGGCTATATGTTGGTCATGCATGCATGTTAGTTGCATGTGTGTGTCTCACACTTGCATTCCATATGCTTGTTTTGTTTGCATGAAGTTGATCATTTTGCAATGATGTTGTCATGTATAACTTAGTGTGCTTTTGTCGAATGCATCATTGTGAGTATATGTATGGTTATGTAATGCTTATGCATTTTCATGTTTGCATGTGTTCAAGTGTACCATGATATAGTGGATGTTCCCATGCATGAGGTCATAGTCTGTGTTGTGTTAAGGTCATGCATTGATGACTGGACCCTAGCTAGAATGACAGTTGCATGGTTATATGCTTATGTACTATTTTTATATATTGTTATGATTATGTTATATGTGTATCATGTTGATTTGTTGATCTTGCAGACAAGGTATCATCCCCGACCTATACTACAGTATGTTGGTTTATTGTTATTTGGTTTCACTGACATGATATACCTTTGCAAGAAGAAACATCAAATGGCTAGCAAGATGGTTGACTACAAAGACTCTCCTTATGAATTTGAAGAGCATTATGGTATTGGAAACTCTTCCGAATTGGCAGTGACACTGAGAATATTAAAGGAAGAGATACAGAGTTGTAAGGCGGATAATGACATAATCATACAATCACAGGAAAAGTTAGCAATTGTAAATGCAATCATACTTTAGAGCTTGTCAGGTTTGCAATGACAAGGGCCGCTTTGGATCATTCATGTGCAAGAGAACAAAACTAATGGGGCATATGGAAGTAGGTCGCATATCGATCACCAATCAAATATAGAGGACACAATCTGAGATGGCAGATTGTTGGACACTCCAGAGGGGATAAGGGACAAACACATGTATTATCCCAGTTCTAATTCAGACATGCACTATGATCATCATCGGTATCATCCTTACAAGAGGAGTGATAGGGGATAATTGTTGGATGAGTTTAAGAAAGAAAAGCCACCTACTTTTAATGGAGAGGTAAAGATATCACATGATGCAAAGGCTTGGTTACTTAGTATGAAGAAGTTCTTCAAGTTGCATGATTTCTCAAAGAACATGAAAGTTAGAGTGCCTACTTTTAGTCTTAAAGGTAAAGCAGACATCTGGTGGGAAGAATGTCAGGGACATAAATGAGGAAGATCTAACTTGGATTAAATTTGAGCAGCTATCAAAGAAAAGTATCTGTCAGAGAGATACTTTGATGACAAGGCAAAAAAATTCTATGAGCTAAATATGGGTTCTATGACAGATGATGAGTACACTAGTAAGTTCTTGGAATTATTGAGTTATGTGCTAAGATTCAAAGGTTCATTAGTGGGTTACCAGTTGCACTCAAGGACAAGATTGAGTTCGATAAGCCTAGATATTTGGAGGAGGCCATTCGGAAACTAAAGCATTGCTATGAACAATCGAAGTGCTGAAATGAGACGAACCCAGACTGGAGAGGTAATGATAAGAACAAAGGAAAATGGGACAAGAAGCGAGTAAGACCACAAGACACAAGAAACAAGGAAAATTTTGCACCACCGAAGCAGTTCAATGCATTAGGGAGAGGGCAGGGACATCGGCCTGAGGAGCAGAGTAAGGAATCTGTACGGTGTTGGACTTGTGGAGGAGACCATCATAGGAAAGATTGTCCACAGTTTTAGAGTGGTAGACCCAATATATACAGTGCGCAGGAGGTACAAACTGTTGGGGATGTTGGTTAGAGTATTTCGTGCATCTATACAATAGTGGACAGCTGACAAGCAGAACATCAGGCATCTATCATTGAGATGGATAGTACACTTTGTGATAAAGTTATTTCTATTTTGATTGACCATCGATCTAATTATTTTATGTTAGTCCTAACTTGGTGGATAGGTGTGGTTTGAGTAAGGAATTGCATGTAGAATCTTGTCTAGTGCAGTTGGCTACAGGTACGAAGAAGTGAGTTCATCAATGGGTGAGATCTTGTGCATTTGATATAAATGGTATGCCTACAACAACACATTTGAATGTATTGCCATTGGGTTCATACAATATGTTATTGGGCATGGATTGGTTGTACCTTCATAGAACCAAGGTTGACTGCTATGACAAAGATATTGAGTGTGTTGATGACAATGGAGAACCAAGAGTCTTACAAGGTAAGAAGAAGGCCATATCGGTTAGGATGGTGACAACCATGCAAGAAAAGTGTAGATGCAGAAAAGGGTGCAAGCTATTTGCAGTACAAATTTCTAGTGATAAGGGTAAGGAGGTTGAGGATGCAGATGTGTTGAACAAGTACCCGGTTTTAAAGCAGTTCAGGGATGTATTCCCTAAGGACATTATAGAGTTTCCACCTCATAGGGAGGTATAATTTTCTATTTAGTTAGTGATAGGGGCAGCTCCAACATCAAAATCACCTTACAGGATGAGCACACCAAATTTGATTGAGTTAAAATTGCAGCTGAAGGAAATGTTGGAAAAGGGATACATTAGGCCAATTGTATCACCTTGGGCCACATCAGTCTTGTTTGTAAGTAAGAAATATGGTCTTATTAGATTATGCATTGACTATAGGCAGTTGAACAAAGCGACCATCAGTAAAATATATCCATTGTCAAGGATTGGTGACTTGTTCGATCAGCTGAAGGGAGTAGCAGTGTTCTCAAAGGTTGACTTGAGATTTGGATATCATTGGGTACACATCAAGGAAGAATACATTTACAATACTGCATGCAAGACTAGGTATGGGCATTATGAGTTTGTTGTAGTTCCATTTGGATTAACTAATTTTCTAGCTACATTCATGTGCTTGATTAACAATGTATTGCATCCATATTTGGATAAGTTCATTATTGTGTTCATTGATGATATATTGGTATATTCTATAAACAAAAAAAGCATGTCGAACATTTAGCAACAGTGTTGAAATTGTTGAGAGAGCATCAATTGTATGCTAAGCTCAACAAGTGTAGTTTCTTTCAGACTGGGGTACACTACTTGGGGCATGTTGTCTCCAAGGAGGGCATTGCAGTAGATCCAGAAAAGATAGGATCCATCATGGAGTGGGTAGCTCCTAAGAACGTGGATTAGGTGAGATCCATCATGGGTTTGGCAGGCTACTATAGGAGGTTCATCAGGAAATTCTCGCAGATTTCTTATCCTATCACATCTTTGCAAAGAAAAGGTAAAAAGTTTGAATGGACAGAGGAATATGAGGCTAATTTTGAGCAGCTCAAGCAGTTGTTAACACATGCGCCGATGTTAAAGATTGCAGATCCAGATAGAGAGTTTGTTGTGTGCACAAATGTGTGCAAGAGAGGACTTGGTGGAGTCCTTATGCAGGATGGATAGATAGTATGCTATGAGTTGTGGAAATTGTTTGAGCACGAATAGAACTATCCCACATATGATCTTGAGTTGGCAACAATTATACATGCACTAAATATGTGGAGACACTATCTTCTAGGTAGGAGGTTCACATTGATGAGGGATCATAGTGGTTTTTGGTATCTATTTGATCAATTGAATCTGAATGGTAGGTAGGCTCGGTGGTTGGCCATGATCAACGAGTTCGACTTTGAGATCAAATACATCAAAGGCAAGGAGAAAAGAGTAGCAAATGCTCTTAGTAGGTGAGTATAGGTGAATCACTTAGCAGTTATGAGCTCTTATGGATAGATTTACAAGACAAGATCTTGTGGATAGGACAACAAGATGTCAAATATATGGACATTGTGCTTAGGTTGCAGCAGAGTATAGGTGATGGTACAAGTAAAACTACAGGTGATGGTACAAGTATAGGTACATGTGATTGTACATGTATAGGTACAAGCTTAGGTACATGTGATGGTACAAGTACAAGTAGTGGTATAGGTACAGGTGCAAGTGCATAGGACTTGGACCATTTTCTCGCGACAGATGGATTAGTCGGGTTCCGAGATAGGATATATGTGTTAGATGACAGTGATCTCAAGAAGGTGACCTTGAGGGAGTTTCATGCGAAACTGTATTCAAGTCGCCCGAGTTACTAGAATACTATGACAACAATCAAGAGATCTTACTATTGGCCAATCTTAAAGAGGGATGTAGCAGAGTTTGTGGCTATATGTTTTGATTGGCAGTGAGTGAAAGTAGAGTGTAAGCATCTAGGTGGACTGTTGAAGCCAATTTTGATTCCATAATGGAAATGAGAGGTCATTTCCATGGAATTCATCATAGGGTTTCCAAATACAGTGAAGCAGCATGACTCCATCATGGTCATTATGGACAGGTTCATAAAGGTTGAACACTTCATTCTGGTGAAGTCTACGTTCTCCATTGGTGATGTGGCATAGGTGTTCATCAAAGATGTGGTTAGACTATAGATTACATCGTATTCCAAAGAAGATTGTATCAGACATGGATACGGATTTCATTTCCAAGTTTTGGAAGGATTTATTTGCAGGTTTGGGCACAGAGTTGACCTTCAACACAACTCATCATCCACAGACAAATGGACAGACAGAGAGGGTCAACAAGATATTGGAGGACATGTTGAGGATGTATGTGATGCATTAATAGAGGAAATGGGAAGAGTATCTTCCTTGGTAGAGTTCGCATACAACAATGCTTATCAGGAGACGTTGAGGATGAGTCCTTTTGAGGCACTGTATGGGCGGAATTGTAACATTCCTATCAGTTGGAGTGATCCAGTTACCAAGGTATTGATTAAACCATATATGTTAGCAGACATGGAACAAGAAATGCAGGTAATCAAGAAGAATCTAAAGGCAACATAGGATAGTTAGAAGATTTATGCAGATAGGAATAGGTTATTCAAGGAGTTCTAGGTTGGGGAACAAGTGTACTTGTGCATCAAACCGAACAAGATCTCCTTTCAAATTGGCTCATGTGCCAAGTTGGCACCATGGTTATGTGGACCCTTTAATATCATTGAGAGGATTGGGCCAGCATCCTATTGACTTGCACTGGCTTCGATAGTGAAATTCCATGATGCTTTCCATGTATCATTGCTTAAGAAGTATGTTAAAGATAATGATCATGTAATTGACTGTTTTGTATTATAGGTGGAACCAGATGGAAAATTCCAGCTGAAACCTTAGTGTATATTGTAGAAAAATGTGCTCATGCTCCGGAACTGGAAAATCAAGCAAGTGAAAGTGCAATGGAAGCACTTTGGGTCTAATGAAGATACATGGGAGATGCGGATCAGATGCAGGCCATGTATCCTTCCTTGTTTTCCAATTGAGGCAAAGCAACTTGATATGGTGGTTTGGAATTTGCTTATGGTGGTTTGGTATTTTCCTTATGGTGGTTGATATATACTTTATGATGGTTTGATATATGCTATATGATGTTATGATATATGCTTAGACATGGTGTTTGGTATATGTTTTGATATATGCTTTGGTATGTGATTTGGAATATGTTTTGGTATCTATATTTTGATGATGTTGCTATATGTACACCCATGTATGGATGTAAATATTGTAACGAGCTATGTTATAAAGATCCACTATGCGGTATGGGTATCACGTTATTATGCTATCATGTGGTTATGTTATCATGATGTTATGATGTTATATGAGTTGGAACTCAGCAGGATGATCATTGTAAATACCATAATGAGTTGTGTTATAAAGCTCCACAATGTGATATGTTGTCATGTTGTCATGATGTTTTTTTCTCTTGAGAAGATATTTCCTTGTAAATACTACATTGAGTTGTGTTATATAGTTCCATGAGTAGTATGTCTTCTTTCAGCAGGTTGTTGAGGTATATGTGTGGTTGTACACTGAGGACGGTGTCCCCCAAGGGGGAGGGTTCTGTAACAGCCTTAGTGATAATTTCCATGTAATAAAAGTTAAAAACAATAACCATGATCGATGGGACATTTATTCCAAGCTGAATGTTGGGCAAGACATCCTAGGGGGTGTTCATTTGGTTGTTTATGGCTAAGGAAATTGGCAAAGGCAATGGCTAAGGATTTGGAAAGGAAAAATGGCATTTTTGACGCATCTATTTATGAAAATATTGGAAATTAGGAGAAAAGGGAGCTGAAAGGACACAGGTTGCATGTGAGGAGGAAAATGAAGGAAAATAATGGAAAACGAAGATAATAGAGGCCTCATCCATAAAAAGGCTTCTGAGGATCAGTTGGTATCCTTTTGTCAGTTCAGTTTTGGAGCTATTTCATTATTCTCTCTCATACTCTTGGATACTCAGAGTTTTCTTGGACCACTCTTGAAGGGTGTGGCATACTTGGATTCTTGGAGCAATAAGGCAAAGGAAAAGCAGGAAAGTGCAAGGAGGCATCGGGATCAGCAGCTACATCAGATTTTCTTGTAGGTACCAAGTTGCACGTATGATTTATTCACTAGTTTTGGCATGCATTGCACATGCATGTGGTTTCTTGGTTGTGATCTGTCATTGGCATGGACGATTTCCTAAATGACAGTGGATTGCCTAGCCTTGCCATTTCCTGGATATCTATGGTGATTGTCAGTTTACTTGCATTTTTTGTTTTTTATTGGTTCTCATCTTAATTAGCATGGGTTGAGTTACTAGCCTTGGAGCCTTGGTTGGACAAATGCTCTGGAGCCCTGTATCAACTTGGGTTGAGTTACTAGTCCTACAGACTTGGTTGGACAAATGATCTAGAGACCTTGGTGGGTTGAGTTACTAGTCCTGGAGCCTTGGTTGGACAAATGCTCTGGAGCCCTGGATGGCTGGGATAGAGACCGATCTGATGATGGTTTGGTGATGTCTGACCGTGAGGTGGAATTGTTGTTTGATGGGTTGAAGTGGATGGCCTCTGGAAGCCCTGGATGAGTTTTGATTGATGTGTTTTATGAGATCCCACATTGATGTTTGGAATATGGCATCGGGGTGAATGGCTGAAGAGATATTTGGCTCAAAGATTCTACGGTCGGGTGGAAAGTGGAAGTCCCATCCAGGTTTGGATTTTGCATCATTAATGAAAGGTTATTTCTCCTTGTATTTGTATGAGCATTTTGATGGATTATATGTGGTCTTTATGACTCTACTTTCATGAGTATTTTTTGCTGCTATTATGATGGTTATGTATGTGCTTTATGACAGTAGCCATGTGCAGTTCTCATCATGTTTTTACTTATAATTGAATGATCAATGTATCTATGACCTAATGGATGGAATGCCACTTGATGCATTGAGGCATCAATGGTTCTTAGCGATTCTCAGTTAAGTATGAGACCCCTATGCTTAGAACTGTGAATTACACCTGTAGATTACACATTTGCAATATCATTGACGAAATGCTTGTTATGGCTAGTATGGGTCCTGTTAAGGTCTTGAACAAGTATTTTCTTTAGTACTAACATTTCCATGTTATCTTACTGGTTTGAAGAGATGGATCGATTATGGGTAGTGACCTGGGCTTTGAGCCTAAAAAAGTGGGTTAGATCCTGGGGTCGTTGGCACAACACTGAAAATTATGGTCCATGGTCGCTGGAAAACAGGCCTGTGAGAGCAACTTTAGGTTTCAGGTAGTGCCCTTTCCCATAGCATGAGAGAGACTATGACCTACGAGACCTAAAACAACAGTGAGACCCAGGGACAAGTTGTCTGAGTGGTTGACTTGTCCTCTGAGGGTTTTGTTGATGATGTTGGATGTCTGTAAGGTGTGTTTCCATCGGTTCCACTTCCTTAATGTGACTTTGGAGGTCTAATCACATCATAGTGGCCTCTCATCACATGTTTACCCTGGCTGGTCGATTTCTTGGGTAGATGTGGGAGGAGGGTGTCAAAGGTTTTCTCCAGATAAGTGTTCTAATAATTATTGATTATGACTCTTGAATTTTATGCACACTTAAAACATTATTTGAATGCTTAATTAAGTGCATGGTATGAGTATATGCTTGTGAGATTGCATGAAGGAATGATCATGTTCTATGATAGTTGTACTAATATAATGTATGTCGAGACAACTTATATGCATAAGAGTGCAAGGGGGAGGTACCCATAACTATTACAAGGAAAAAATTTAGGTTGTGAGCCTACTAAGAATTTAAGAAAAGGTTGTTTATTTGTTTAATAAAAATTTTATGTTTATTAATGTGATGAAATTCCTAATGAGATTAGAAGCATGCCTTGTAGAGTTGCATTATAGGGAATATGTGGATAAAGGATCAACCAAAGGAGATCTTGATTGGGTCAATATGACCTAGAAGGACAGTGAAGTCACAACTACGAAAATGGCTTAAGGGGGGAGATTGAAAAATGTGCTTGGATGATATGAATGTGTGAATGGTAAGCAAATAGAAACTGGTACAAGTCTTAGGTAAAATAGTAAGGTTACCTAAGGTATTCTATGTCACATGGAATGTTCATATGGCTAGTGTGCAAGAGTGATATCTTGTTGTTAACTAAGACATGAAAGAAAATAGTGTGCTTATGCTTATCAGACTTGTTATGTGAATGATTGAAAACAAAAAAGGCTAAAAAATAAATTTAAAAATAAATGTTTATGAATAACATGGAATATGTGCAACATCAAGTATACTAAGAAGCTAGTTGAACTCCTTGAAAAGATCTTAGTTGAGAATGAATGTGATGGTAGCTAAGTAAGTAGGGAAAGTAACAAGAAAAGGTAAAAATGTAAAGGAATTGGGTAAGAATTCATTTTAGCTAAATTTTATATCTTTTGTTTTTCAAATTAATGCATGTATTGCACGGATGCCAAAGACGTGGTATGGTTAAGGAGAAAATTGTCAGCACAAAAAGATTTAGTAAATCTTAATAATATGTGCATGCATTGAGATTCCATGTTGAACAAAGATTAAATGAAAGAATAATACACTCATGAGATAAAAATATGTTTGGTAATGCATTGAGTGAATGCATGAAAATGTGGGATGTATGAAGAAAATGTAGGGACTACAATTGTGTCCATAAGCCCATGAGTATTGGCCCAATCATTTCTAAGCTTGAGACAAGTAATTCTAGCATATAATTCTTCCAAGACCATCCTGCACACGGGAATCGGTTGGGGGCTTGTATCATTGCGGCTTATAATGAACTGCCAGATCCTCCACCAGCGCATGTTCGCTGCCCTCACTCGCCCCCTCATATAGATCAATCCACCCCGTGGGTGTTCTTTGACGGAGCAGCAAACCAGCAGAGTTGTGGAGGTGGCATTATCATTCACAAATCAAATCAGCATTATTACAGAATTAAAGCAGGATTGGGCGCTGGATCTAATAATTTTGCAGAGCTTATTACCCTCAGACACTTACTTCATTTCGCAATGAGCCATCATATTACTTGCATAAACATATTTGGGGATTCAAAAACCATCATTAATTGGTTCAACAACATTACAAATTGTCACATTCACACACAAAGAATTATATTGAATGAGATTCTTGAATTCAAAGCAGCTTTTAACAACATCTCATGTTCGCACATCTACAGGGAACATAACGAGAGTGCTGACAGATTATCCAAGGAGGCCACGATGATGGACAGAGGAGTATGGGAGATTACTAAAGTTCAGGGACAACAGGAGTACAAATACTACCATCGCCCATACATAGATCTGAGATACCAGCACGCACCAGAGCAATAACTATATGGAATTTTGTGTTCAAATTGATAAACAGTATTATGTAAATACTAAGATACATATAGAACATCAAGCGAGCCATAAGGCTTTTTTGTAAATCATTGCTAAATAAAAGAAGACCCTGCGTGGAACATCTAAAGACAGAACTGAATCTATTTATTTTTTGAAGCTAATCAGGCACACTGTTATACAGTGACCACAAGTATATGCACATAGCAATATCAATATGTAATTTTCAAATCATAATGAAAGTTATATATTTTTCCAGTGGAAAAAAAATTCTAGCATATAATGTTAAGTTTGTTGGTAAGGAACATGGAGTTGAAGGATTAGTTTTTCCTAGTCAATGTGAAAATTGTATGGAATTGTTGATATATGAAAGCAAGTTTGTCAAAAATATCTAGTGGGTTGTGACAAAGGAAAGAAATCTTCAGTGTGTAAATATTGTTAGAATCTTTGTGATGCATCCATGGGTTACTATAGCATGATTTGGTTATGACACTCGTATTATGAATCATGATGGTACATATGCTTGGTGCATTGAGTAAATGCACAATTGTATGAGGCAATCAATTGCATAATTAAATCTCATGAAAATAAATAAATTCTAATCATTGCTGAATTGAGTCTTTTGTGATCCATATTAAATATAAGAGAGTTTCTTCGGCGTAAATCACAAGAAATTTCATTTGTCGAAACGCGTCAACAAATGAAATTTCTTGTGATTTACGCAAAAGAACTCTCTAAATTTCTATATCATTCTGAGGAATTGCTGAGTAGTGGGAATGAGTGGCATGAATCGCCTCATCCTACAAAGAAAAGTGGAAGCTAATTACTGATATATATATTTTGTCCTTTATATATCTAATATATTAAATATATATATAATAATATATAATATATATATATATTTCAATTTTGACCCTTTGGTTGTTGGAATAAATGTTTGAATGTCATTGATGGTATTTTTATAAGGCATCATAACACATATCTTGCTAAACCTAGAAACTACCATGAACAAGTACTCATGTCCCTTCCCGATTATTGGTAAACCTCCCACAAAGTCCATGGAAATGATTTCCCAAGGATGAGTGGGTACAAGTAACGGATGATATAAACCTTGTTTCCTGTTACTAGGCTTGTTGGTACAATAAAGCATGCGTCCTCTTTTTTTCCACTAGAAAAATCGTAATCTTTCATTAACTTTGAAAAATTACATATTGTAGATGTGATTGCATATGTTGTATCTTTCTAGCCACTGAAGGCTTAGTCAAAATTTTTATAGTTCACAAAATCTTTGTGCTATTCTGAGCTTTCTTCACCATGCAGGGTGTTCATTCATTTTCTAGATAATTTAAAAGGAGTCTGATATATGACTGTACATATGCCACACAGGACATTTTTAATAAACACGTAAATATAGCCTGTAACATATATACAGAGTTGTCATTTTAACATTTCTCAAAAAAATAAACAAAAATCCAGTGATCAAGGGCTCTCTGCCCTGTGGTAGTGTTGATCTATGTATGGCCGATGATAGCAACAGTATTCATTAGTCCCACGCTGTTCCTGGATCATCCACTCTCCTCTGGGAAGTGTCGTGGCCTCCTTGGATAACCCGTCAGCACAACTGTTATGTTCCCTGTAAATGTGATTGCATGTGATGATGTTAAATTGTGCCTTGAAAATATTTACTTCATCCAAAATATTACTGAGTGTGTGTTTAACAAACAGTAATGTTATTGAACCAATTCATAATGATCTTTGAGTCCCCAAAAATATTTAAGCTCATGCAATTATGTCCCATTGAGAAATGCAGGAGGTGTCGAAGGGTAATGAGTTCTGCATAATTGTTAGTTCCAATGGTGATCACTTAAGTAAAGGATGAAACCACCACCACATCCCTGCTGTTGAGATGCGCCATCGAAGAACGCCTAAGGTGTATTTTTATCAATAGGAGCAGGGGCATGAGGTTGCCAGGTCAAGATTGATGAGGTTCAGGCATCTCATTATATGCAGATATAATACAGGCTGCAATGTGTGGCTAGCACACAGGTCTGTTGTCAAAAATAGAACGGTTCCAGGCCATCCAAATATGCCAGCTGATGATCAAAGGGAGACTTTGAAGTTTGGAACCCTGGTGCTGATTGTACCAACTTTCCCATGCACTGCCAATATCGGCTCCTTCCCAATGCCCAGAAAAATGAATGGAGCAAGAAATATATTGTCAAAGATTAATCAGAAATGTGCATTCAATAAGATATGGAGGGTCGATTCAGATGAATTTTTGCACAAGATACACCAATTCGGCCCATGAAAGGATCGGTGAGAGAAATTCTCTCTCGTGGGAACTTTGTCTCAGAGTATACACCAAAAAAATAGTATGGTCCAAGGAGGCATTGTTAATTTCCATATACTCTTCCACTAGAAAGAATTCTGATCCGGTTGCTTGTGGGAGATCAAGGATAGATATCCAGTCTTTGGAGAGTAGATACCATTCTCCGCATGACACCAAATGAGTTCACCAGGGCCCTCTTTAATCCTGATATGAGATTCACATAATGCAGATATGTATTCATGCCATTCCTGGTGCCATCATGGTGGTAAATCAAGCTGCAAGGTTGTTGTCCATCCTTGGGAGAAGATGTTGGTGTTCTGAGGGTCCACAATATTTGCAATCACCTTGATCTCATGTGAATGGAGATGTTGTATGAGGTCTCTAGATAGCTGATATCTACCTCCACCTCCAGTCCATGGATCCAAACCAATACAGGCCTTTGTTCCATCATTGATTCTCCAGACAATATTGTCCCTGATATGAGGTAGGGAGTGTAGAAGTGCTTTCCTGACTGATGAAATGCCAGATTTTGGCCAGCTCGGCAATCGAACCCAATCCATGATTTTCTGAGGCCAAATATACTTATGATATGTGATAGAGGTCCATAGATTTTGTCCTGTCAGCAGAGTCTAGCCCATTTTTGCTACAAGGGCTTGTGCAAATAAAGGAAGGTATTTTAGTCCCCAGCCTCCCCATTTCTTAGGCATAGCAATCTTATTCCAGCTAACCCATGCAAAAATATTTTTGTCTTGATTACCATTCCAAAGATATCTGTTGCAAAGCTGTTGTAATCGAGCCAAAATGCTCCTGGGGATCCATGCAAGTGCCATCCAAAATACAAGTGTGGCCTCAAGTACAGTTTTAATAAGAACAAGTCTGCCAACTCTAGACAAATATCTGTGACTCTAGATTGAAAGCCTTTTCTCTAGTTTGGTGACAAGCCAAACCCAATCTGCAATTTTTTGGCTGATAGGCTTTATCCAAAATCTCAAGTATTTGAGACCCCTGTCCAGGGGATTGATACAATAAGGGAAAAGCTGATGAGCAAGTTGTGACTCCTCGATGGAGGTTCAGGAAAAAGTAATGGTAGATTTTATATGATTAGCTAACACCCTGGTAGATGTCGAGAAAAGTGAGAGGATTTTGGAGAAAGTAAGAGAGTCCTGAATACTCCCATCAAGAAAAATGAGAACATCATCCAAGCGTGCATCCTCTTATGAACCTAGTTACTTATTCTTGCATCTTGGGCCAATGCACGTACCTTTGCAAGTTGGCCACTATCTTCCCCACACCAAATTGCCCTACAACCTTGGAGGTGTGAGCCTTTTTGATCAACTACAATCACTCACCTTTAGAAACACATAACTTATGAAGTTTGTATAATGACTCGTCCTAGAGATGGTAGTCAATTGTGTTATCACCATCATGCACATGACTAGTTCTACAACTATTGAAACACCTCCTTGAAGTTATCATCCTATGAATATGCCTCTTTATATGCATCATGGGTGAATGGATCCATGTGCGTTAGAGTTCCTAAAGCTATGATATTTGATTTGGGTGCCCTTGAAAGCATCTCATCCAACTTGTTTGTTTTTCCATTCTTATAGTTGATCACTTAATCAATTCGTTGTAGAAACCATATCCACTTGTAATCTTTTGTCTATTAAAGACTACTTTGGGTCTGTAGGAAATGTAGTGGTAGGCGATATGTATGTATTGATGTCTCCTTTTTGATCATATAGTGCTTCCACTTCTTCACGGCTTGTGCTAGGACATAGTGCTCTTTATGATAGGTAGGGTAGTTAATAACTACCCCTTGAAATACATCATAATGGTAGCATACATGCCTTCCCCCCTACATCAAGATCACTCCCATAACTTACCCACTCGTATCTATCTCCACTTGAAGGGTTACTACAAGTTTGATAATTCTATAGCTAGTGCTTGACTAATCCTCTTTATCTCCTCAAAGGGATTTGTTGACCCTTCCCCAATAGAAATGCTTTCCACTTGTTGTTACAACATGGAGTGGTGTTGGTACCACTGAAAATGAGGATATGGATTTCCTCAGGTACTTTGTTTCCCCAATGAAACTCATAACCTCAGAAACATTAATAGGCACCAACCACTTCATGATGGCCTCCATCTTGGTAGAATCAATGATCAACTCTCCTCCACCTATCACATACCCTAGATACACAAAATATTGTTGTGAAAAGTCACACTTTTTGAGATTTAATAACAGCTAGTACTTCTTTAATGTCTCCAACACGTGCATCAAATGTGATATGTACTCCTCCAAGGTAGCATTATATACCAATATATCATCCAAATAGAAAAGAACAAATGAATCTATAAAAGGGTATAGTATATCATTCATTAAACTCATAAACATAGCTAGTGCATTGCATAGGCCAAAAGGAATGACCAACCACTCATACAAACCTTCTTCGATTTTGAAGTTAGTCTAACAGGTATCTTCTTCTATGACTCAAACCTGGTGATATCCAGAATTTAAGTCCAACTTGGTGAATTATTTCGCTTACTCCAATTGATCCAACAGATCATTTGTTCTAGGAAAGGAGTACTTTATCTTGAGTGTAATTTTGTTCAATGCCCTGTAATCTATACACATTTTCCAAGTTTCATCCTTCTTTGGCACAATGATGATGGGTGGTCCAGATTGTGATGTACTCGGTCGAATGACACCTTTTTCCAGTAGCTGCCAGAACTATTTCTTCACCTCACTTTCTTTTATAACAAATTTTCTATACAACCTAATGTTTGGAAATGGGAAGTCTGGAAATAGTTGGATTTCATGCTCCACTTCCCTCTTGGATGGTAGCCTTTTAGTTTCCTAGAACACATTCCTATATGAGTTAAACAACTCTTCCAGTTGTTGTTTTTGTTTCTTAGTACACCTCTCCAAGGATGCATTTTCTCTCACTGACTCTTATGCAAATTGACTCTCTCTTAAAAAACAATAAAACAAATTTCTTGCTAGAACTAATTAGTTTTTTGGCTTGGTTGGCACTTACCAAAAAAAAAAATATTTTCCTTTGTGCGCATTGTTGGTGAATGATTTTCCATCCTTGACGAGGCAACACTGATTAGCTCTGCGTATGAAGATTGCATCTTACATGTATAAGTAGGGATTTCCAAACACCACTCCGCATACATCAATGGGAATTACATCTAGTTCTACTTCATCAATAAAATCAACTCTAATATAAAATTTAATTTTGCATTGTTTTGTTAAATTTAATTTTGCATCCTTATTTACCCATCCCAATGGATAGGTGCTTTGATGATCACAAACTTCTAATCCCAATTTTTTAAGCAGCTTTGCTGGAATGAGATTCACCTATGATCCTAAGTCAAAAAAGGCATCAATCATTGTCTTATTGACCTATATCTTTAGGTGGAAAAGTTTGGTCATTTTTTTCTCTTCTTGTTGTTGAAGGCTACTTAGATTCACCTCCTTCTAAATTGACCAACAGATAATATTCTCATCCATGTTTGAGTTGATTTCAACCTGGTTACTCAAATCAGTGACCATGAGATTCTTCTCCTTATTATATTTCTTTTTGTTCTTTAGGTTAAGCTTGGAATGCAACTTCTAGCACTTCTATGTATGATTGTCAATGTTATAGTTGTTTCAGTGGTTGTTGGGATCCTTGCATTAGTGTGTTTTGGTTGTCGCCTTTTTATATTTTCTCTCTTTCCACTTCTTCTTCCCCTCCTTAGAAGCATCATAGTGCTCCTTCTACTTCGATCCACTTGATTTCTCTTTCTTTTAGCCTATTCTCTCTAGATATTGTTCTTGTACACAAGCCTCATCCGTCGATCTGGGCTTGAACAACTTTCTTTCGTAGATGGCTGTGGATCCCCTAGATACTTGAGGAGTATATTTGGGTTCCTTGGGGAGAAACCCAACATCATGGACATCTTTCTAAACTATGTGGTGTACTCCTGTAAACTCTTCCTTACTTCTACTTGAAGTAGTGCCACCGGATCCATTGGTCCTCTACATCCCTAATAGGGTAAAATTGTGACTTTATGAGGGTTTAAAGTTCTCCCACTTAGTCACTAGAGGATCTCCATCCAACCTCAAGGTCTCCCTGTGGATTTTCCACCAAGTTAGGGTATGGCCCTCTAGTTTTATCCACGCAAATGAAATATTATGTTCTTCCTCTATATGATGAACACTTAAATAAAATTCTAATTGTTAAAACCAATGATTTAGCTTCATAGTGTTGATCTCACCTTGAACGGATTGATATCGATCTTCACTTCCATTTTGAACAGTCAATTGTGGATGGTTCATGACACTGTAACTGGATTGATCCTTTTTGAATCTTTTCTTCAGCTCATTCTTTATTTCTTCTTGATCTTATGATCTCCCATGTGATGATACCTTCACGTTAGAACCCCCATCTTCTTCAAATAGCTTGAGCTTATTATCCAGGGCTGCCATGAGGAGATTCACATTACAATTTATATCTGCAACTTGAGCTTCCAACCGCAAAAACCTCTCCTTTACAGGATCACGAGGGTTATTCAAATATTTGTTAGCTATGATTGGGGTTTTATGACTTTTGGATTAGTCGATCAAGATTCCCTATAAATATCCAATATATAACCAAAGAAACCTACGCTAATACCAATATGTTTAGTAAATTGTTTTTGATATTCCACTAGAAAGTTTGTCACAATAGATTCAATAAATTATACTTAAAAATCCAAAATCTACATTATGAGGGTTTATTTTTCTTTAGATTTCTAGATATGTAGATTATTGTTTATTATGTATGCATGAAAATTATAATTATGCATAAAATATAGAACAATGAAATAAAAACTCATAAACCACCATTGACAAAAAATATGTCATGGGAAATCATTTCGAGAGAAAACCCAATTGGAAGGTGTGGTCACTCTGTACTCTTTCTTTGAATAGAAAATGGATGCATGTACAAGGAAATAAGGCATGTGGCCTATGGGCTACTACAATGCATAAGCCCTCTTTGTGTTCTATCTCCATATCCCTCTTGGCTACTTTTCTCATCTATGGAACAAGATACACTAAAAAATAATGGTACCCATTTTCCTCCTAATGACCTGGTTATAACATAGCCCGATAGCCTACTAGTGGCTAGGCTTGTCTCCTTCAACTCTGAACTGGAGTTACAATATGGAATCTTCTAGAGTCTTATTCATTGTGATCACATTCTTTTAGTATGTTAACAACCAATTAGAGAATATCAAGTTTTTCATGGAAATTGGGAAAACAAGGGCATTTTTTTAAATGTCCTTATGGTTTGGAAACATGATGGTTCCATTGCCATTAGTTATAGAGGAAGAAGAATCACACCAAAAATTATTTACATTTAAATTACCATCATCACCAATCACAAAAGTATGGATTTATTAGTACAATTCTAGGTTGTACCTTAGGAATGTCTAATTATGAACATTTTGGAGTAGGAGACGAAACATGTTGGAAAAGTATTTAAGGAAAGTTGTTACATTGGTTGGTCAGTTGGTGGGGGATTTTAGAGGGTAGGTAAACAAGTAAGGAATTGAAGGTTGATAGTTTCATGGGGGGCATAATGTTCTCCTTCTCTAGATTTAAGGAACCACTTGCATAATTGCAAATATTCTAAGGTGAAAACACATCAAGATGACACTTTCTCCTCCTAATACTATTTGTAAACTTCTTAAACTGGTTAATTGTTAGGTGGATCCTAACCAAGACAAAGTGGTCTATAAAATTACTAGTGTTTGCAACAAATTATCTTTACATTGGTAAGTTTGGGCTCTTAAATAGAGTAAGAATGAAAACATTGGGGTGGATATTCACCATAACCACATTTTTTCCTCAATTTTCTAATGAGAAATATTCTTAAATAACTAAGCATCCCATTCACTTGGAGGGAACCTATGTTATCGAAAAAATTCCTACTTTTCAAAGAGGCACATCAAGGATGTTTGGTTATTGATCGTGTAGTCCGAGAATAATGAAAAAAATGTAGCATAATTGCCTTGGTTAGCACATTAACTGATAATATAAAATAAATAATCTAAAACAAGCATAATATAAATATAAGCTATGTTAAAGTTTGTCCCTTTAGTAGGGGAATGGATTGTTTAGATAATAGGAAAAGGTAACAAAATGAGGGTAAACGAAGAGCTTTGGATTGGGTGCAATAGAAACTTTACACTTTTGGCTCCTTTATTCTCCAAATTACACAAAAACTTTAGGTTTTGCAAGCTAAAGCCTCATATAGATACATGAATGAAAATATGTTGGTATTTCAAGTTTGGATGTGGATATTGGTGAAGGAATGTCGTTACTCTATTCAAACAAATGCCATGAGGATTATTGGTAAGAAATATGAACATAGATGAATAAAAATAAATTAATAAATATTATGATATCCAAAACAAGATATACTGAAAGTATGCAAGAAGAAGTGAGAGGGGTTAAATTCTAGTGGTGGAAGGTTATTTGGATATTGGAAAACCCTTTAAAGATTAGAAAATTTTTCAGCTTGCTTTTGGAAAACAAGATTTTGACTTGGGATAATGATAAAAAAACAAAGTTGGTGAGGTCCTTATTAGTGTGTTTCATGTGAGGTAAACTATAAATTGATTGATTATATTTTTTTCAACCACTCTTTCACAAAATAGTGTGGAATGATGTTCTTCAAGATGTGAATGAGATTAATGTTAGATATAACTAGGATAAATAATCCCTAGTGGAATGCTTTGAGATCTAGTGTTTAGATAGTTCTTTATTTTGTTTTATAGCCTAATCGTGCTTTCTACTCTAGGGATTTGTCCAAAAACAAACTTATTTTTAAATAGAAATGTTTTTTTTTTTCTAATCAAGTAGCTTAAAAAGTTAGGGTTTCATATGAGGGTAGTTGGCACCCTCACATTGAGTTTCAAGGGTAACAAAAGAGATTTCTATCAACCAGGAAACTTCTCTAGTTTTCTTAAATGGAGAAAACCAAGGAACTCCATGTAAATGTGATGATGGGGGGCTTATTTATATTAGTTCCTTTTGTTTTAAACTCTTAAATATGGTGTTGGTTATGGGTCCAATAATGGAGCTATGTTTTATGCTCTTTATATTCTTTTATAATATGCTACATAAAATAGATTGTAATAGCTTCAAATAATGAGAGATTCAAAATTGTTTATGGATTGCAAAAAATGGAAGATGTAGAATAAAAAATACGACCTTAAATCCCATAGTGAATAGGTTTAGGGAGATAAGAAGGCAATTTGCAAATGTTCTTTTGATCATATTTATGGAGAATCAATTTCCCTTCTAACAAGTTGTCAAAGGAAGCACTATGTTTATAGGAGGGGTTGCTAGCTATATAGGGGTTTAAGGACAACCTTTTATCTAAGAATCAACCTGAGGTCTCCACTTAGTGAACTTGTGACACAACACATGTATTCATGACATATTAAAGAATACCTTTATTTCAATATATATTGATAAATACCTCCAAATTCCTTTGTTGAACCCCCCCCCCTTCCCAATACATTTTTCCAATAAAATAAACCCTTGTTTTGACTATATATCCCTACTTTTACTAGATGCTCCTTATTATATCCCACAATACACTACGCCACACCCCCATGATGCCTAAAATATATTGGCTATACTTTTGACAATTTGAAAACACTCTTTATGAATGAACATGATAAGATATTAATTGACATGGTGAAGCCCTTATGAGAACTAATTAACTCATTCATTGGATTTTTGTTGGTTTCTAATGTAACTATTTGGTATGGGTTGGTTGTATATTATGTTGAAACAAATCTAGCTCTAGATCTTGTTACAAATTTTTGGTTTTGTTCTCAGAAGGGTGTTCACTAACGTTTGGAGAGTAAATCATCCTTTGATTGAAGATTTTGTTTGTGTCATGAAAGGATTATGATGGATAATTTTTTGATATTCCTTCATTTTTAAGCCTTTAATACTAGGCAATGCATATTATCAAGTATAAAGACTTTTTCCCTGGAAAAAATAATGGATCATAACTAAATTAAATATCATTATTGTAAAGTTACATGGAAATTAGAAGTGAAAGTAGATTAATAAACTTGCTAAAAAATTATTTACTTTGTTATAAAACTTAGATAATTTATTACAATAAAGTAATAATAGCTAAATTTAAAACCTCTAAGTGGCATGGGTCCCTTATCCCACAAACAAAGGGTTTTATACATCAATTAAACATCTAGCTAGGCTATGACATTAAATTAGATGATAATGATAATAATAATAATAATTATCATTTTAGTTAATTAAAATTTTCCTTTCAAATGGATAAGTGGGCCTACACCACCTCTTTCTGATTGGATACACTAACGCTAAGACCCAACATCATGGCATCTCTATCCCTTTCCCCCGCATGTCTCAGTGTGGCTCATTGTATTGGTCAAATCATTTAGTGTAGTATTCCCATGTTGAATGTAATTTATAATATTTTATTGAGCATAATTTAATATTTTTTTTGAAATATAAAGATATTTAAATTTCATAGATTGTTGTAGACTTTTTTTTTAGTTTCAAATGGCATGTTGTATAAATTTTCTTATATTCAAAAATTGTTCTTACAATACATTTATTCAAAAATTGTTCTTACAATACATTTAATTATAATGCTAAACCCAAGAGTTAGAAACGTCAATATGGGATATCCTAATGCAATTCATATGGAAAACATCAATCTCAAACACCTTGTATTGTGAAGTTGGAAATCTCTCAAATTAATTCATTATTGATTACTCACAACTAATATATATATATATAATATATATATAAATATATATATATATATATAATATATTTATATATGTCACCTTCTACCATCCACCCTTTTAGAGGTGAAGATGTACATTTTTTACAAAGTAATCATTTTTTTTTAATTTATAAAAATAACATTTAAAATGAGTAAGCTTTTTGTCTAATAATTTTTCAAAAGTTTAAACCCAAGAGTGGTTAGAAACGTCAATATGGGATATTCTAATCCAATTCATATGGAAACATCAATCTCAAACACCTCGTATTGTGAAGTTCGAAATCTCAAATTAATTAATTATTGATTACTCACAGATGTGTGTGTGTGTGTTCACCTTCTACCATCCACCCTTTTAGAGGTGAAGATTGTTAAACACACATGGATAGCAAGAGAAATATGAAAGATAAAACATGAGAGTACAATTTTTATTAACAAATGATTTACATTTATAGTACATGTTGTGACCGTTGGGTTTCACATCCCAAGGTCTCTTGGACTCCTTTTGTCCATTTGGCGTCCACACTAACCCATTGAGGATTATGTGTCCAACATTCCCCCCCTTAATCCGAAGGGTTATGTATGAGTCCAAGAAGAGAGCTGTAATAAAAAATGTGCAAAAATGCATGGCAGCACTAGGCTGAATGTGCTCTCTGAAATGTTGGTATAAAGGGTGGTAGTTTAAGGATGACCACCAACACTGGAACGCTTATTGCAGTTCCCGGAACTCTTCCAAAACTAGCAAGAAGCTAAAGTCTTTTGCTAGAGGAAGTGCTCCTATTGTTTTGAAGAGGGAAACCTTCAACCAATAAAGGGAGGTCTCACCCCACATAAAAGGGAGAACTTCAACCTGAAAAAGGGAAGTCTCAACCTGTGATGGTTTAAGGATGACCAACAACTCTGGAATGCTTAATGCAATTCCTGGAACTCTTCCAAAACTGGCAAGAAGCTGGAGTCTTCTGCTAGAGGAAGTGTTCTCAATTTTGTCTCCAGAACTCTTCTAAAACAGGCAAGAAGTTGAAGTCTTCTGCTAGAGGAAGTGTCCCAGATTGCCATCTGAAGGCATGTTCAGGCATCTTTGTCTCTGGCTACAACTCTGAAACTGGTGTGGCAGGTTGTGGCTCAGGCTCGCTTGATGTGGCTTTGAAGCTTGTAGATGACCATCATTTCCCCCCCTGTCAGATACAAGGTGAGAAGATGGAGAAAACTCAACTGCAAGACTGTTCAATATTCTGGAACAAGTTCTGACATGTGTTTGGAATATCTTCTTGGCTGTTGATGCCCATTGCCAAGAAGCGATCCATCCTAGATGAATCTTTGTTCTTGCA
>APFE031169744.1:119888-132740 GCA_000404065.3 Pinus taeda
CCAATACAAGATAACGCTTCTTTATTTGATTAGAAACAACATTTGATTCTTCATACCTAGGGTTCCTTGCTTTCTTTGAAGAGTAGGTTGTTTCCTTGATGACCTACATTATCTGTCATTCCTTTGATCATTGAAGATGTCCCTGGAATGATTGTTATCTTCATCAAGTGATGTGTCCCTACCTCAGACACTACTTCGCATAATGGCCAAACTTCAAGAAAGGCATTTGCCTTTCCTTCTACCCTTAGATCCAAACTTCCCATTGAAGTGATCTGTAGGCCATCAGAAACTTCCATTGCACCATTCTAATAATATTCTCTGCTTCGACTTCACCCTTGGTGAATTTGAAGAGGGATGAGGAATCCATTGATCCTTTTGTCCTTTCCCAATTTCTTCGGTGATTGCTCGTTCACTCTTGCTTGGGCTTTGTCTTCACCTCATCTCTAATACCATGTTAATTTTAGGTATGTTCTATGCTAAGAGCAATTTATTTCAATTTTCGCAATTAGCTCAATATCTTTTCCAAATTAGCAATCACATCAACATTAAAGTAAACTGTAAATAGATCATAAACATAAATTACAAAAGACAAGCCAAGACAAGAAGACACAAGATGTGGTGCTAGCCAGGGACAAACCCCAATGTGGGAAGACCCTTGATCAATTCTTCTTATATGTTCTTCAATAGTTCAACAGAGAGAGAGAGAGAGAGAGAGAGAGAGAGAGATAGTACATTTACAACAAAAGTCAACACTTTGACTTATCTAGATAAGAACATAGATTATCTCTAAGAAGATGAGATCAGTTGAAGACATGTTGCTTCAACTGATTCTCCAAGGTGACTCCTTCACCTATCATCGTGTTGCATCTCGTCATCATGCTGCATCTCACCGTGTTGCACCATGTTGCACCCATCATCACAATGCTGGACCTCATGACTGCTGCACCTAATGCTACACTGTGGTCCCATGTGCCATGGTTGAATCATGTTGTCATACTGCATGTCTCATGTGCTTGCAGCACCGTGCCCATGTTGTCCACACTTGTCATGCTGCACCATGCCTGTTGTTGTCCATGCTTGCAGCTGTCATGTCACAGCTGTTGTCCCACTTTGCTACCATGTCATATCACAACTATTGTCCCACTTTGCTGCCATGTCATATCACAACTGTTGTACAATGTCTGCTGTCCTATGTCATAGGGCTGTCCCATCATAGTTGTTGTCTCAACATTGTTGCTATACCTTGCTGTTGTCCTATGTGACTTTGCAGCACTATGTAGCCTGCTTGTCCATGCATCTTGGCAGCACCATGTAACCTTAACACTGTTGTACTAGTTGCCTTGCATGGTGAGCAACACCATGTACCCTTGCTACCATGTGTTGTTTCACCACGCTGGACTACTACATTGCATCACTGGATAGGGCATCACCCTACAACCCTTATCTTCCATACAAATCAGCAAGGCAACCTTCTAAAGACTGTGGTTAAGCAAGGAAATAACCCTTCATACTTACGCTATTTCTTTAGGCCTTGTTTAACTGCGGTTAAGGCCACATTGTTCCTTCAACCCCTTTATGTTGTCTAGGGCAGCCTCCACACTATTCCTTTGACCCCTTATATTGCGGCTATAACTCTGTTGTCCACACAGCTATTCCTCGGCCTAATCTGCCCAGCATTATGCACTCGGAACAACCCTTACTTACCACGCTGTCACCTATAGCAAACCCTCACTGCGACCATAAACTTGACTGTGTTAGGGCTTAATTAGATCAACGTTTAGGGCTGGATTAGACCAGCATTTAGGTTTGGATTAGACCAGTGTTTAGGGAAACCTTTACGTCTGCATTAAGGCACCCTTTAGTCTGCGTCTAGGGCTATCTTCCATCTGCGTCTAGGGCTACCTCTTTTCCTCCAACGTTTAAGGCTTCCACTCCTAGATTTCTCTTCCACTAAAACCCAAGACAAGTGGAGAGAGAAATCAAGATAGAAGTGTGTGTGAGAAATGACTCTTAAGTCATCTCCTTTTATACTAAAACGTTGAGCACATGTGTGGTTTATTTGGTTGCTGGCCGAACTTGAGGAATTGTCTTATAACAAAAATAAATTCTTAACTCCATGAATACTTATCAGAATTGGATGATCTTTAGATCAATCCTACACCTCTCGATGAGATGGATCCAAGAAAAATATCAGCTGCCATAAATAAGATGACCCATATGGAGTTTGGCCCTAGTTGCCAATTTTAACAACTCCCCCAACGCTTTCAATGAATTTAGACCCATCTCCCTCTGCAACTGCCTCTACAAGATCATTGCCAACATTATCACCAATCGTATTAAGCCCATCCTATCTAATCACATCTTGCCTGAGCAATTTGCTTTCTTGCATAATCGTCAAATCCATGAAGCTGTTGGCATTGCACAGGAGGCCCTCCACTCCATTAAGAGGAAGCAGACTAAAGGGGCCATCCTTAAGATCGATCTATCCAAGGCTTTTGATCGGGTCAGCTAGCTATACATAAGAATGCTCCTTACTCATTTAGGCTTCCCCCTAGCCTTCATTAATTGGATCATGTGTTGCATTACCACAACATCATTCAATGTTCTTATCAATGGGTTAGCCACCAACTTATTTCATGGTGAGTGTGGTCTTAGACAAGGCTGCCCTCTATCCACATTCCTATTTCTCCTGGTAATGGAAGGACTCAGTAGACTCATCCATCAGGCCAGAAGGGAGGGGCGAATCAAGGTCTTAAGATCATTGAACAATACACTATTATCCACCTCCTATTTGTGGATGATGTGCTCATTTTTCTCAATGGTATTATAAGGGATTCTGTTGTTTTCCATGATATTTTGATGCACTTTTCAGTTGCTACAGGTATGGAATCAAATAAGATGAAATCCACAATTACCTTCTCAGCTTGCTCTCCTAAGGAAATGCAAATTGCTACTCAGAAATTTCCTTTCCAAAGACTACAACTGGAAGAAGGGCTCAAATACCTTGGGTTCCAGATTAAACCTCACTGTTACAAAATAGTGGATTGGACATGACTGGCAGCGAAGGTTGAAAAGGGACTACTCAATTGGAACCATAGGTTCCTATCTAGAGCAGGGTGATGAGTTGTCATCAAATCGGTCCTGGAATAAACGTCGGTATATTGGATGTCTTTGGCCTGGATCCCCAAAGGTATTCTTTCACGGATTCAAAAAATTTGCTGCAGATTCCTTTGGGATGGTCACAAGGCAGGGTGACCTTTTGCATGGGTGGGATGGAGCCACATTGCACTCCCAAAGAAGTGGGGTAGTTGGGGCTTAAAAGACCTTCCATCTTTTGCTCATGCTCTAGCAGCTAAGATGGGATGGCTTATCCTTACCTCACACAACCTATGGACAAAGGTGGTGTATTAAAAATATATTTGGCCTTTACAAATTATGGACTGGATTCGGCTCCCATCATGGCATAGAACATGTATATCTTCAGTATGGCGAGCTGTCCTTCGTTCACTTCCCACCATCAGAAATGGTCTCGTATGGTGCATTCGGGATGGCCAATCAGTGGGATAGGCATGGACCCCTGGTCAGGAAGTGGTAATATGCACCAGATTCCACCCAACCTTATTCATTTCCTCAAGCATAATGATATTCACAGGCTCAATAAAATTGTTGATATGGAGAATACCACCATTTTCACTCAATCATGGAAATCGACAGAGTTATTAGGCATCCCTGATCAGTGGCACCAGATATGGGTTGATTATATAAACGCTCTGATCGAATCACATGTTCGCATCAAAGAGGGGGATGACAAACTCATCTGGGCACATGCTGGACATGGTGTATATACACCTAAAGAAGGACATCCCATCATCCATGCCACCCACACTCCACCTGTGCTTATAGATTGGTAGCAGACTATATGGAAGCTTAAAGCCCCCCTCGCATAAGACTATTGATGTGGAATATCTTAAGGAATAAAACACCCACTAGGAGCAACTTGATGCAAAGGTCCTTTCACGGCCCTCTTCCTGGTGTGTATTATGTCAACAGGTTGAGTAAACAAATGACCATCTTTTTATTCACTACCCCACTGTGATCGATATATGGTCACAGGTTCTTACTTCTCTCTCCATTACTATTAGATGGCTCAACAATACCGCTGTGGAGGCTTGGAATCATTGGAGGGAGGGTACATCGAACCTGAAACTCCATTGTCTACCCCTGATCATCAGCTGGATCATCTGGCTGAATAGAAATGGAATTAGATTTAGAGACAGAGTTGTCCGTTGGCCTGTTTCCATTGCCCGTATCATCAATGCATATCACGAAATTCCAGATGAGGACTCCACTCCTCCTGTTCAGGTTGTGACCCCTGAAGTAATTAATCACAACCTACCATGGGCTTACTTTGATGGCACTGCACAAGAACAAGGATGTGGGGGGGGGGGGGGTTCTATTTCACCAATCTGGAAAACATGTTTTCTACATCCATATGGGGTTGGGGTTTGGCACAAATAACTTTGTTGAACTGATCACCCTTCAACACTTGCTCCATTTTTTGCTTGCACAATTGCAGACATCTACAAATATTTTGGGATTCAAAAATCATAATTAATTGGTTCAACAATGCATCTACATGTCCTATTTACTCACTCAGAAATATATTGGATGAAGTTATGTTATTTAAATCACAATTTGAATATATTTCTTGTCATCATATTTACATGGACCAAAATCAGATTGCCGACTTGCTTTCCAAGGCGGCCATGGACCAGCGTGGGGGGATATGACTTATAAAGGAACAATAGGGTGTCGATCACTTCCAATATTATCATCAACCACACATAGATCAGTTTTACCAGTGGGCCGATAGGCCCTAATTTTGTTGTATATATTTGCACTTTTTATTAGTCTTGGTATATATATTTATGTATATAACATTTCCATGAACAATCACAGTATACCCTGTATGGGCAATTTTGTATAGACCTATTTTTGATGGCTACGGCCCAACATATAGCATATGCCGTATAGGCATCTACAACATGTAATTTTCTCTTATTAATAGAAAATTGCGATTTTTCCTCGGGGAAAAAAGCAGATAGGAGAAGTTTAATCAGTTGCTGCAGTAGGTGATTCGGGTGAGGATTCTCAAATTCTCACATAATCATTGTGAGGACAAAATCATATCTTCAGAGATAACACGAAATCTGAAGCTTCCTTGATGGCACTGAAATACATGAATGTAATGCAATCCAAATTTGTCTCTTGTCCTTACTATGATATGAACTTCAGAGAGATCTGAATTCCTTTGACAACACCCAAACTCTACTTTTGTACTTTAGTCTGAGTTCCTTATACTTTCTCATCCAAACTCTGTAATTACTATCCGAAATCTCAGACATATCCGAACTTCTTCACTGTACTAATGCGAGGACCCTTTCCACATATTTATAGTAGTTTGTCCCATAAATAAGCGACCTATTTTTCTAATAGGTGTGTCTTTCATAAGGTGAGCCGATATGAGCTTATACTATCTGTTCTGAGGCCGACTTGAAGAGCATGACTTAGTGCTTTTCATTGGAGGGCTTCTAGACACTTTTATAGACATTCTTCATACATGACATTGATTCTATATAACTTATATGAAAAATCCTAAAGGCTCTCAATGGGAGCCATCTAGAACAAAACCTCTTGCTCATGAAACCCATGAAGCAAGGCATAATAATAATTTTATTTTCTTCTTTTCATCATTTACAAAAATCACAATTACATGTCATTATGAAGACCGAACCTAGTTACAATTTTCAAAACTCCCTCTTGACTAGGGAGGTATTCATAATGGTACTTGGTCATTTTCAATTTGAAGAATTTCTCATAAGAAGAGTCAGATTGCTAACCCATCTGTCTAGCATCATATTTAACCAACATTGTCACATAGCAAGGCCTTGACTAACAACTCTACCCACATGATCAGAGCACAATGTTGGCGAGACCAATGATTCATAGACACCATGATCTTTGTCTCTCAAGGTACATACTCCACCCGGGTGTTCACCAAGTATGATCTTCCATTGGAATATTCTTATCAAAGAATAATGGTCCACTACAACTACTCTTATCTTGGATGCCCTATCTCATCCTCAAAGAGTATCTGATGCCAGATATTTACCCAATTCTCCATTTTGTCTTCCCAGGTGAAGACCAAAATGATGTGTCTATCTCTCGCTCTCAATTAGGGAGAACATATCAATTCCTAAACTCTCTCTTTGCTCGGGAATTTCCTGTTTCTTCAAGTAAGAAACTTGTTTTCAAGCTCCCTCTTAATTAGGGATCTACAACAACTCCTCAACCAGCTGCTTGAAGAGCTCCTTCCTTCGATGTCAAAGAGTTTTCATCTTTTGTGGCTTCTTCATAGGGCACAAACCATCCATCACTTTCATCCATGGGTCAGTCATGTCATTATTCCTTTCATCAGAAAGTGATCCATTACTCCTCATCTAGCCTTGCTTCATGTCATGCTACTTCCCTTGGCAGACCTGCACAAACCCATCCAGATATTTGTTCAAAAATAAGAATGAACACTTAAATCAAAACTACCTTTGTGATGGTCTTTTATCATGACATGTTCCAATGTGCATCAACATCCTGCATACATGTTGACATATTTCCCAAAGATATCCATTGTCAAGGGTCTCCATCTTTTCCAAACTTCCATCAGAGTCTTCATATCTTTCTGGGAGATCTCCTAGTCAAATCTTCTTAGTCTTCTGGATGTCGATTGCTTTTACCATGGCTGCATATCTTACGATCTCTTCCTGTGAGAATTTCTAAACATAAATTCTATTACTGCAGCAACTAATTTATTTTACCTACTTATTTTCCAATAAGTTATTTACGAAATCCCTTAAGTAAATATTAAAATAAATTCTACTGCAGATATCACACCATTATACAGGAACAAATACATGCACAAGAATCAACCACATCAACACAGTTATTTTTGGACAATTGTCCTTGGAAAAACCCAATGCAGGAAAACCGGTGTAGCAGAGGAGGGTTTTATTAATCTTCAGCAACAATCGCTTTTAAAGAAAAAATTTGCATAGACACTAGGAGAAAACACTTGAGACTGTTCTCCAAGACTTTCTGATACCCTGGAGGACTTCCTTTCGCTATTGCGTCAGCCCTGCATCATTCTGCTTGGCTCTGCGCTGCTCTGTCCTTCTGTGCGTCATCCACTACGTCTCCCTCTACGTTGTCTCTTAGAGTCCCTGCGTCACCTCTTCTGAGCTTCCTGACTACTACTAATCTCCCCCTCTTACTCCACCCTGCAACTCTCCCTCTGAAATTGATTTTCCCTGTCTCTGAAAATCAAGTTTCCTTGGGATACTGGGTATCTGCTGGTGTCTCTCCAAATGACCCTCAAGTCTTCTCTTATACTTTTCCCTGTTGATGAATCAACGGGTGAAATTAAGTCCCTAATCAATGGCTAAGATTAAATTAGACTTGATCCTCGTCTTTTAGAAGCTTCTCATCCTTATCTTTATTAATACCCATTAATATTTTTATTTTCCTAAGTTTAGACTTAAGAACCCATTAAAAATATTAATTATTTTAATAACTCCTCATCCGGATGGAATTTCCCAAAACGGTTTTTGGGTCTTGGAGCTCTCATGTGCTTTAGCCTCTCTACCAATTTTCATGGCTAGAGCACATCCGATGTGACCACAAATAAACACTTCGTCTTAGCGAGGAATGTGCTCTAGTAATGTTCCATCACTGAACATCACATTGATCCTTCTGCACCGGTACCTATGTTGATGCTAGGCCTACTTCCCTACATCCACTGCACTATTACCCAGAGCTCTGCCACTGCCACTACTACATCTGTACTACAGCCCCCTCTACATCTGTGCTGTTGCTGGTCCTTTCTCCTAACACTGCATCTGCACTGCAACTCTCTCTCAAATGCTGCATCATGCTGCCCATAGCACTGCTAACTTCTACACTGCAACACCTGGTACTTATCCATTTTTGCTACTAAATGGATTCTTTACCATCCCTATCTTCTCCTTGAAATAAACGAACTTTGTTCTTCCAAGGGCCTTAGTAAGGATGTCCGCCACCTGTTCCCCTGTAGGAGTGGAGCTCAACTATACAACTCCTCGTTGGACACAGTCTATGACAAAGTGACACCGAATATCAATGTGCTTCGACCGATCATGAAATATTGGATTCTCAAAGAGCTTGATGCAACTATGATTATCACACATGATCCTGGTCGCCTCCATCCTTCTTTTGAATAGGTTCACAAGCAATTTTCTAATCCATATGGCTGCGCACGAAGCTGTGCTAGTGGCCGTTTATTTTGCTTTAACTGAGCTCAGAGCTACGGATTTTTGTTTCCTACTGCACTAGGAGGTCATCCCTGATTCCATGTTGAAACAGTACCCAGAGGTACTTTTCCGATCTACTAAACTCCCAACCCAATCTGCATCAGTAAACCCACTCAGTCTGATATCATTACTTCTGGTGTACAATAGTCCATACTCGACTGTTCCCTGTATATATATGAGAACATGTTTGGTTGTTGTCCAATGCGCCCTCTTAGGTTCCACCATGAACTGACTGAGGGTGTTGACAGCGTAACAAATGTCTGGCCTAGTATTGACCAGATGCATCAGGGACCCTATGAGCTGCCTGTATAAGGTAGGATCTACATCTTTGTCTTCTGATGCATCAATTTTCTTCCAGATGGTGATCATTGGAGTAGCCTACAATCCTGCATCTAGAATCTCTTCAGGATTTCTATAGCATATCTCCTTTGTCCAAGGAAGATCTCACCCTTTTGCTGCCAAACTTCCAACCCCAGGAAATAATGCACCTGCCCCAAATCCTTCATGTCGAATTCTGTGGCTAGATTCTTCTTGCAGTCCTCGATGAGCCCAGATGATCCTGTCAAGAAGAGATCATCCACATATAATACTAGGACTAGAGGCTCATTCTCTACAACTAGATAGCAGAGATTTGGATCTGCATCTTGACGAGCCCCATCTTCTGCAAGTAGCCATCAATTCGACCATACCATGCTCTAGGTGCCTGTTTTAGCCCATACAAGGCTTTCTTCAATTTGCATACATGAGATTTCTTCTCATGTGTCTGAAAGCCTTCTGGCTGTTCAATGTATACTTCCTCTTCTATCACCCCGTTCAAGAATGTCGTTTTGACATCCATCTGATGAATTTCCCACTCCATTTGTGCTACAAGAGATATCACAGTTCTAATAGATGTATACCTGAATACTAGGGCAAAGGTCTCTTCGTAGTCTATTCCTTCCTTCTGAGCATACCCCTTAGCCACAAACTTGGCTTTGTATTTTTCCACACTGTCGTCTGCAACGTATTTGATCTTGTAGATCCATCTCGAACCTACCACTGATCTGTCCTGAGGCCTAGGCACTACTTCCCAGACATCATTCACCATTATAGAGCTGTATTCCTCCAACATCACATCCATCCAAACTTGATGCTGAGTGGCCTCCTGAAAACTAGAAGGTTCCCCAACCTGAGCTACTAAGGCATGATATCTATCTGGCTGTCTTCGTTCCCTTTTACTATTCCTGGGTGCACCAATGAAATCCTCTGCATCCTGTAGAATTTGTCGGAGTTCCCGACTCGTTCTTCCTTTGGTAGTAGGTGCATCTGTTATCTCTTCCTCTTCCTGTGATTCCTCCTGTTCCAAAGGAGAATTTATGGTACTGGCTTCCGCTGGTTGGAGTAGTTTGACCAACGGCTCATCTTTTGATTGCTCCTCGGAAGGCATTTCTTGAGATTTTCTAAAGGCCCTATCTTCCATGAACTTCACATCTCGCTGAACTACTACCTTCCTAATCCCTAGAAGATAGATTCTATATGCCTTAGCATTCTCGCTATATCCCACAAGATATCCTTTCTCGGCAGTTTGATCTAACTTTTTCCTCTTCTCCTCGGGTATACAACAATATGCTAAACTCTAAAATATCCTAAAATGACTAACTTCAGGTGTCTTCCTGGTGAAGACCTGCTCTGGAGTAATCTTGCCCAATGCCCTATGAGGAGTTCTATTATGGACATAGACTGTTGCGCTACATGCTTCTTCCCACAGGAATTTTGGCATATCCTGATCATACATCATAGCCCTAGCTACTTCCACAATAGTCCTATTCTTCCTTTTTGCTACTCCATTCTGTTCCAGATTGTAGGGAGCTGTCCACTCTCTTCTGATGCCCTCCCTAGCGCAAAAATCAGTGAAGTCCTTGTCGACATACTCTCCACCATTGTCTAAGCGCAACACTTTTATTTTCTTTCCTATCAGATTCTCCACTAGAGCCTTGGACTCTTTGAATCGACAAAAAACCTCATCCTTGGTTTTCAGAAAATAGATCCAAGTCTTCCTGGAATGGTCATCGATGAAGGTGGTGAAGTATTCGGCACCAATAAGAGCTTTTGTGGACATCGGTCCGCAGGTATCTGAGTGTATCAATCCTAGTACACTCTTGGCCCTATTGTTACTTCTAGGAAACACTGCTTTGGCATACTTGCCGAGAGCACACCCTCTGCATACATCATCTTGTTCTGTACTAAAATATAGAACTCCTGTTACAGTTTTCCTGAGAATTCTCAGAGCCCCATGGTGCAAATGTCCCATCCTTCTGTGCCATAGTTCATTCAAATCCTTGTCTCCATTATTGCCTATCAGTGCCATTGTTGATTCTAGCTGCAACCTGTACAACCTGTTACTTCTGATTTCGATATGTACCTTCTTTTTCCAACTTAGGTGTTTGACGTATACTTTCTCCTTAATGAAGAAAACTTCATAGCCCTTGCTTTGGAGTTGAGATACGGAAAGTAAGTTCATCCCTAGTCCTGGCATATGCAGCACATCAGTAACTTGGAACCGCTCTCCTGTTTCTGTTTGAAAAACTATAGTACCCTTCCCTACTGGAGTACACTTTGCCTTATTCCCCATGGTGATCTAAAAATTCATTCTTTCCTCCTAATAATCTGAGAAACATTCACGGATTCCTGTCATATGCCAGGAGGCTCCACTGTCTATATACCATACCCCTGATGATGCAGAGCTTGCTACGCAAGCAACTTCTTCTTCCAATCTGGAAGCCAACATAGAGAAATCGAAATTTCTATCTCTTGTGAAATCTTCTGAAAATCTGCACGAGTCTCCAGACATGGATGCCTTGACATCATGTTCTTGACCCATAATTACTTTTCCCTTCTTGTCTCTGAATCTTTCCTCTGATACCATGTGAAAATTTCTAAACGGAAATTCTATTACTGCAACAACTAATTTATTTTACCTACTTATTTTCCAATAAGTTATTTACGAAATCCCTTCAGTAAATATTAAAATAAATTCTACTGTAAATATCACGCCATTATACAAAAACAAATACATGCACAAGAATCAACCACATCAACACAGTTAGTTTTGGACAATTGTCCCCCGAAAAGCCCAGTGTGGGAAAACCGGTGCAACAGAGGAGGGTTTTATTAATCTTCAGCAGCAATTGCTTTTACAGAAAATTTTTGCATAGACACTGGGAGAAAACACCTGAGACTTTTCTCCGAGACTTTTTGACACCTTGGAGGACTTCCTTTCCCTGTTGCGGCAGCCCTGCGTTATTCTGCTTGGCTCTGTGCTTCCCTGTCCTTCTCTGCTTCATCCACTGCGTCTCTATGATCTGCATCTCCCTCTGCGTTGTCTCTCAGAGTCCATGCGTCACCTCTTCTGAGCTTCCTAACTACTGATAATCACCCCCTCTTCCTCCACCCTGCAACCCTCCCTCTGAAATCAATTTTCCCTCTCTCTGAAAATCGATTTTCCTTAGGATACTGAGTATCTGTTGGTGTCTCTCAAAATGACCCTCAAGTCTTCTCTTATATTTTTCTTGTTGATCAATCAACTGTCGAGATTAAGTCCCTAATCAATGGATAAGATTAAAATAGGCTTGATCCTCGTCTCTTATAAGCTTATTAATTCCCGTTAATATTTTTATTTTTAATATTTGTTAGAAATTTAATCTGTATTCTTCTTGTTTATTTCTTCTACTTGTTAAATTCGAACAAGTTATTTAAAACATATAAATAACGAAATAAACACAATACGGTCTCAACATCTACAGATCAACCGCTGAAAGAAAACAAACACACAAGTGACACCGTTATTTTTGGACAATCGTCCCCAGAAAAACCCAATGCGAGAAAACCGGTTCAACAATTCTGAGGGTTTATTATTATGCAGTATTTCCTTGTGTACAACTGGGTGCCAAACTAGCTCACTCGATAGAGAAAAATAACTGGTAGCAATACCTCTCTATTCAGAAAACCTGTCCCACGAAACCCTCTCCTGCAACTCTGAAGCACTACGCTGGCCCATCTGGCCTCTGCGTCAACCCCAAACCCCTCTGCGTCAACGCTCTGAGGCACTATGCAGCCTCTGGGACCCTCTGTGTTACTCCAGTTGCTCTCTGCGTGGATGATGCAGACCCTCTGGCCTCTGCGTTGTCTCTATTGGGCTCTGCATGGCCTGCTCTGGATTCTGCGTCTGTCTCTCTGCCTCTGCGTTGGTCTCTTGGCACTATCTCTGCCTCTCTGTCCAGTACTCATTGCCCCTCGCTGCTGATCACTGATTCAAATTTACTTAGCAAACCCCGCTCTAGTAAATCGAATGACTGATCACTCTAGTGGTTTTTCCAACTGACCCTCAAACCTCCTATTATACTTTTCCTGTTGGTCCTTCAACGACCGAGATTAAATCTCTAATCAACAACTAAGATTAGATTTGGCTTGATCC
>APFE031169744.1:132942-162014 GCA_000404065.3 Pinus taeda
TTTATATTAATACCCATTAATATTTTATTTTTCCCAAGTTTAGACTTAGGAACTCCATTAAAAATATTAATTATTTTAATAACTCCCAAACAGGGTAAAATCTGTCCAAACGATTTTTGGGTCTTGGAGACCTCATGTGCTTTAGCATGTCCACCAATTTTCATGGCTAGAGCACATCCGATGCTACCCCAAATCAACACTCCCTCTTAGCTAGGACTGTGCTCTAGTAATACTCCTCACTGAGCATCACACTGTTTATCCGGCACTTGTACTTGTGCTAATGCTAGGCCTCCCCGCCCAACATCCTCTGCACTACTGCATCTTGTACTGCTGCCCATGGCCCTGCCACTGCCACTGCTGCATCCATACGGTAGCTCCCTCTGCATCGGTGTTGCTGCTGGTCCATCCTCCCAACACTGCAACCCCCTCTCATCATGTTGCATCGTGCTACTGCATATTGCTATTGCACTACAACTCAGTTACTGACAAGTAACTACTCCACCCAACTTCTGACATCCTTGTCAGGCTAGAAACACTCCTGATGTTGAAGCTCCCTTTGCCACTATCAAGTGCTCCCTCTACTGACCTCTGTGTCCCTGCATCTCGCACCGTTGCACACCTCTCAGTGCCATCCTGCACTGGTGCAACACTCTCTATGCCTCTCACACTGTTGCAGCTTGCTAGCCTCGCGCTGCCCAGGGACTCCTGCACTCTAGCACTCTCTATCGCTTCATCCACATCTATTTCTACCAACATCCACCAGTCCTGCTACTCTCTCTTCGGGGCTCCCCTAGCGAGGTATAATCCAAGAGGTTGGGTACCTCAAGGATCCTGCCCCTCATCGCCTGTAGTCTTCCTAACTATAGCTTGATGTCTCCCCACCTCTTCTCTAGAGGTACGTGAGCAGTCATGCCACAATCGTCATCCTCCTTAACCTCCTTCTTTGCCTTCCCTGGCGCTGCCTTAGAGTTAGACGCCTCTCCCTTGTTCTTCTTCCTCGGACACTGGTTCGCATAATGACCCAGTTCCCCATAGTGGAAGCACTTGACCTTGGAGAGGTCCTTCTTCTTTCTCTTCTCCTACTTTTCTGCAAATGCCAGAGCTGCATCCTCTTCCTCTTCCTTCTTGATCTAGACTCCTTTGCTGCTACTTCCCGTCTTGCTTTGCCTTCTGATTTCCTCTTAGCAAAGAGCCGCCCACAATTCTTCCCAATTTGGAAGATCTGCCCTGCCCAGTATGCTCTGGACAAATGTCTCCCTCCTCGGAGACTACATTAAGTGCGGTCCTCACCATCATCTCTTCATCTAGCGGGGCCGCTATGGAAGTCAATTGGTCATGGATCTCCTTCAACCGACTAAGGAAGAAATCTATCTGCTCTCCCTTCTGCATCTGGTATGACCTTAGTTGATTCTCCAGGAGCATCTTCCTCTGCACAGAAGTATGTTGGTACAAAGTGTTCCACATCTCCTTTGCCGTTTCCTTCTCGACAATGTGTTGGACCACATGATCCTTGACCCCATCAAGGATGATGCACTTTGCCTTAGCCATTGCCTCCTATTACCTTTCATTAGCTATCGGGTCAACTGGGATAGCCATTACTCTCAAAGTGAAGCCCTTGATACGATGTCTATCTAGAATGGACAAGATCTTGGCCTTCCAGACCACAAAGTTGGACGCTCCGTTCAGCGTGTCCTGATCTCTTAGCCCATTCACGACCATCTCTCTGCTCTTCTATGTCGACTCCTCTGAGTCTCTCTGCTTCCCGCCTGGAAGTTCTCATTTCGAGTCTTGCTGAGTCTCTCTACTTCCCGCTTGTAAGTTCTCTGCTAGACTCCCTTTGAGTCCCGATTTCCCTCCTGAAAATCCTTCTGCCAATCATCAAGTCAGCCCTCTCTGATTGTTTGTGCACCCGCAATACTGATCCAGATTCCTTGGCTAGAAATCAGCCTCGGTAGCAACTCCCTCTACCTTGGTTTTTCCCTATTAGGTACTGTTCTGCCCACAGTACCCCACCAGCTTCGCTCCCACAAAATGCCCACAGCTTCCTATGCCATAGTAACTGAAGGATTGAGCCTCTAGGCTCTGCGCAATCCGGTACTGGCAAAACAACTCCCTCAGCCAACTGTGTCAACCCTCCTAGTCTTTGCATGAGCCTCTTTCTGCCCTCCTCAGCCTCTGTGCTAGCCTCTCTCTAGCCCGGACTGGTGACGCTGTCCCTTTGTGTCAACCCTTCTTCTGTCACTTCTGCAAGGATCAGGTTTTGTCACTCAGGACAGCTAATTCTGCTGCCAATGCTTTGCTTAGATGATGCCTTCAGCTCTCCTGTGATCTGCAACCATGCTCTGATACCATGTTGAAATTTCTAAGTCTATCTATTAGAAATTTAATCTGTATTTTTCTAGTTTATTTCTTCTATTTGTTAAATTCGAACAAGTTATTTAAAACATATAAATAACAAAATAAACACAATATAGTCTCAACATCTACAGATCAACAGCTTAAACAAAACAAACACACAAGTAACACCATTATTTTTGGACAATCGTCCCTGGAAAAACCTAATGCAGGAAAATCGGTGTAGCAATTATGAGGGTTTATTATTATGTAGTATTTCCTTGAGTACAACTAGGTGCAAAACTGGCTCACCCGACAGAGAAAAATAATTGGCAGCGTTCAGAAAAATAATGGGAAACAGGTATTCAGAAAACCTGTCCCACGAAACCTTCTCCTGCAACTCTGAAGCACTGTGCTAGCCCTTCTGGCCTCTGCGTCAGCCCCAAGCCCCTCTACATCAGCCCTTTGAGGCACTGCGTAGCCTCTGGGACCCTCTGCGTCACTCCAACTGCTCTCTGCATGGATGATGCAGGTCCTCTGGCCTCTGCGCTGTCTCTACTAGGCTCTGCATGGCCTGCTTTGGCTTTTGCGTCTGCCTCTGCGCTGGTCTCTTGGCACTATCTCTGCCTTTGTCCAGTACTCACTGCCCCTCGCTACTAATCACTGATTCGAATTTACTTAGCAAACCCTGCTCTAGTAAATCGAATGACCGATCACTCTGGTGTTTTCTCAAACTGACCCTCATGCCTCCTCTTATACTTTTCTTGTTGGTCCTTTAATGGCTGAGATTAAATTTCTAATCAACGACTAAGATTAGATTTGGCTTGATCCATGACTTTTGGAACCTTCTAACCCAGTTTTATATTAATACCCATTAATATTTTATTTTTCCTAAGTTTAGACCATTAAAAATATTAATTATTTTAATATCTCCCAAACCGGATACAATTTGTCCAAACCATTTCTGGGTCTTAGAGATCTATGTGCTTTAGCCTCTCCACCAATTTTCATGGCTAGAGCACATCCGATGCTATCCCAAATCAACATAGACTTAGGTACCCATTAAAAATATTAATTATTTTAATAACTCTTCATCCAGATGGAATTTCCCAAAACGAAATCTGGGTCTTGGAGATCTCATGTGCTTTAGCCTCTCCACCAATTTTCATGGCTAGAGCACATCCGATGCTACCACAAATCAACACTTCCTTCCTTTCTTCACACATTTCATTCCCAGGAGCTTCCAATAAGAGTTCCTCAATTGTAGTCAGCCACCTTATACTACATATGAGGACATATTATGTTGATTTCATCTAGTGTGACCAATGCCTTCCAACAACCTTTCATAGAAGGAGATTCCTTTCCTTTGATCATGCTTCTCAAGATTAAGCAGTGATCCATGTTACCTGCAACCATACAACATGACTTTATAATATCGAATACAAGCATACATACCTCATTTACCTTCCTTCAACAGCTTCCTTGATTGAAAATATCTTCAACCCCTTGATATTCTTCATCTCTTAGGTCATCATACCATCATCCCAACACTTGCTTCCTCTCTAGATTGGTGAACCTTCCGATGAGGATTCCAACAAAGAATCTTGAGGATCTTGCATATCCCTATCTAGCAGATGTTGACATTTTGATGTATTATGAGCCTTGTCGTGGATGAATTCTTCCTTAAGTTTTTCAATGAGGTTCCCAAGAGCTATATCCTTCATAGTTGATTGCCATCGATTTTGTTCCAAACATCCTTCATGTTTCCTATGGTGATGTCACGAGCTCTTACCTCTAATGCTTTTATTCTTTCTATCAGCTTCCTCCATTTCTTCGATGAAATGGACTTCTTTTCTATCTTCCTTGGTATTTCTCTTCTTAAGCTTACTGTAATGCTCATAGCATTGAATCTTAGCTATGGTCTTCTTTCCTTTCGACAAATGTCTGAATTCTTTTTGCCCTCAGCCATTCTTATTCTATTTTGCATAGAAACCACATGTTGTTGAATGGGATAGCCTTCTTATCCTTATAGACATTTTTTACCTTGTTCATCAGTTAGTGTATTTAGAACAATGAGGTTTATCTCTCCCGGATCTTGCAATTGAGATCTTATGAAGATAACCCTTTATCCTTTGATACCTTCAATTTGTGTAGATCAGATCTAACTTTCTAAGTGACATGACCTTCTTTATCACATCTTCAGAGAAGAGTTCTACTAGATTATCATATATCTCTTTGATGCCTCCAATTCTGCTATATAGGGATGAGGGGACCTTTGATTGGTTTCATAAGAATCCCTTGAGCCCCTTGATCCCTTTCCATGTATTAAGATCATGCTTTCCCTTCGGATGGTTTGGAGACCTTTTCATAGATATGATCAATGAATTCATTTTCTTCGAGGACTATGTCTATCCTCCTCTTTCCATGCAAGGAAGTTTGATGACCCAACCAGCTTATAGATCTCCTTGCAAAACGAAGTCATTTTACTATATTAGATTATAGAATGAAAGATACTTGACACGTAAAGATGAAATCTTCAACTTGATCACTTTGACGGTGGTTGAAGAAGATGTATTAGTGCCCCTTCTGGATGATCTTCTTCCAATTGAAAAGCCCTTCTTCAATGAAAGGAAATTTCTCCTTTTATGATGACAACACCTTTAGATCTGGCTCTCTTTGTTGATGGTTATCGACGAGGATGTTTTGATGCTCCTTCGGATGATCTTCTTCAAGTATAAGGAGGGGATCCTTGCTTCAATGAGAGGGAACTTGCCTCATAGCTTTTGAAGATGATGACAATGCCTTCTAGTCTTCAAGATACTTCGACTTTTTCGGTGGTGAATGAGTGCAGACCATAAATGCTTCTCTTGGATGTCTACTCTTTGTGCTACCTTGCATTGTAGATCTCTTCAATTTGATGAGGATCTTTGTGGTATTTTGACAATGACTAGAGGATCCAACACTTTTGCTGGTGCAGACTTCTAGTTGCCTTGATTAGTAGATCCATTCGCCTTGACTAGAAATAAGGCTTTGGCCTTTGATATTTGATTGATGATCCCAAGACTTATTTTGAAGTAAACTTTTCTTCTTTGATCTAAGGTTTGATTCTTCAATGTAGATCTCTGAATTGCTTTGATGCAATTCTTGAAATCTGATCCTTGAGTGTCTCTTTGATTAGATGCCCTTCTTTAATGGTCACCTTATCTCTGATACCATGCTAAGAAATCTAGGGCATCATGAATTAGGTGATTTCTCTTTATTAGTAACTGCTTGTGAGTGTCTTTTACTTCATTAAGTTAGGATCTTCTCTTTGCTTAAGTTATTAGTGTTCTTCTTAATCAAACAACTACCAATGCACAAATATAAATAGACAAGAGACACAGAATGTAGGCTATCAGCCAGGGCCAAAATCTCACTCTTTGAGAGGAAAACCCACACAAATTATTCTTATAGAGATTCCAATTGACGAATACCAAGACCAAGTCCCTTGACCTATTAGCCACTCCAAGACCAAGACACTAATTCTCTTGACTATCTTTTCTTCTTCTTGACTCCTCTTCCGCTTCGACCTTCTTTGCATCAAGACATAGTTATCATCGAGATCTTATCACTGTCTCCACATCGAGATCTCCTTTTTTGTGAGACCTTCTCGTTGTCATATTCTTGAAAACTTACTTCTGTGATGGTCATCCTTCGAACTAAGATGGATCAATTACTTCTAATTATATTGGCATTCTTCTTCTTGTAAGTATATGGAACCTTTATCACTGTACTATTGTAATCATCAAGGCTGAGATAATACTGAACCTATAATCACTGTGAGGATAGAATCATATCTTCTGAGATAGCACTGAATTTTAGGCTTCCTTGATGGCACTGAAATACATGACTGTAATGCAATCTGAAATTATTCTCTAGGAGGCTAGGTAGGGGCTGCTCAGTGCCTCAAGAGGGGTAGTTTGATTTGGACGTGGAGCAAGTCATTTCTGGTGTTGGAGGCCGGGACAATTTCCAGAGCACTTGGCTAGAGACTTCCAACAACAAAGACAAGTAGGATGCATGATTTAGAGGGAGTTTCAAGTTGCGCGTACAAGGGACTATGTAGAGGTGGATGCAGGTCATTTCGAGGGTCAGTTTTGAGCCCAGACTGACTCGAAATTGCTTGGAGAGGAGGGTAGATTCCCTCATATATTTTTGGCCAATATTTCTCTCAGATAGAAATGCCAGTTTGGCGTCATTTTAGTGTACTCCAAATTTTTGTTGCTGCATAATAATAAAATCCTCAACTATTGCCCTAGTTTTCCCACATTGGGTTTTTCCAGGGACAATTGTCCAAAAACAACGATGTCACTTTTTATGTGTGTGGAGTAGCATTTCTTCCTATTTTTGCTTCCGTAGTATTTTTTATGGTGAAGAAATTGCAATGTGAATAATTTGTTATTTTTGCTGGACACCTAATCCTCTAAGGGTTGGTGTGGAAGCTGAACAACCAAAGGGAGTCCAAGAGACCACTGGAATATGAAACCAAGGGTCACTCCTATGTATTATAAATGTATATCAAGTCAATAATAGATGGACTCTCGTGCTTATCATTCATATTCTGTTGCTGCCATGTATGTGTCTAACATGGTATCAGAGCAGGCGATATCCTACCCTGCTCATATTTGAGCCACTTGTTTTATGGCCTTTCTGTGCAGGTGAGTTCTGCCATCAATTCTGCATTTCATGAATGTTTTCTCAGCTAAATTCTAACTGCAATCTCTGCTGACATGAATGTTTTCTCAGCTAAATTCTAGCTACAACCTTTGCTATTTTTCCAAGAATCTACTACACTAATGCTCTCTCATGAAATATGTTGGTCCTAATTTGAACGACGCTGTGTATTCTAACCTATTGCATGAGAATCGATACTCAATTCTGCCTTGAAGAGAAATTGGTCTAATATCTGTGCACTGACCTGTAAACAAATGTTTTATATGCCCAATGTATTTGCAAAGGTTTATCTGACTTTGCGTGGAATCTCCTCAACACTATCCTCGAGCCCTGCAACAAGGAAATTCTCAAGAAATTGTATTCCTGGGTGATCATCAACGCCTCCCGGTGTTAGTAAACAAATACGTTCAATATTAAGAGTTGTGGTTTCACCGTTTTCCCATATAACCTCGAAAGCACAATCACAATTTTCTTCATTTCTGTTTTCTCCATTTCTGTGGGGACCCGGGCTAACCGCGTTGGTATGATACACATATTCGCATTTGAGCAAGGCATGTTTCAGAATACACTCAAGGCGCTGATTTGTATTTGCCTGCCGTTGATGGATCAAGTTGCTTGCATCTTTATCTGGATCTCGTTGATACGTACCTATCTCCCATTGAAGGATGTTTTGTAAGACAAAAAAGGGCAGAGAGGAAATTCTGAGGCACATACAGTTTCTCCTGCTCACTTTGGGAGATAGCAGGCGAGTCATTGGAAATGTGGGAGATGTTTTGGGGGTGGGTGCTAGCCTAGTCGATTACTATTTCAGTTGGCTGTGCGGTGTAAACACGATTGGTGAGCCTATTCCATACCCAAAACTTTTAAAAGGATCAACTACTCCATGGATACTGGAGATGGTTCGAATGCCTCTTCCTCTTCCCAAAGATGAGTGACATTTGCTCCAAATAAGATCATCGGGTTCTTTGATCCGAAAAGGGATTTGAGAAACTTGTTCTCGTCTAATGCATTGTTGACTCCGCCCAACTTGGCATTCACCTTCAGTGCAACCTTCTGGTAGTATATACTTGCATGAGGAGCTTCACGATCATGATCTTTACGGGTACCTCTGGTTTTCATTGTGTTTGTTTCAAAATTCAAGCGCTCCATTACACAACATTGTGTTATCCAGCCCCTCTCCTTCTCGTATACACACTTCACTGCGTCGTACAGAGGTCCTCGAAGATTTTTGTGGAAGATACAGAAGATGAAGCGAATTTTCGCTAGCCTGTTCGGTTGTTTCTGATGTTTCTAGATCATTGGTTTGAGAGCTATTTTGTGGAGACGAATTCTCTGTCATCAAACCCAACCAGAATACAAGGGTCGAATAGATCTTTACCTAGGTTGAATTATTCCAAGTGAAAGGAGAGAGTCTGTGTTGCATTTCTTAATTATTAATGCGTAAAGATTTGGTGACAAGGAGGGAGTGTTTCTACACTAGTTTGAGAGGCTGATTTGATGTATGTACTAAAAAATTGGAAGTTGTTTCATAGGGATCAAAGTTCTGTCTAAAGGGGATTGAGTGGGGTTTTCTTTCTCATAGAGTTGAGCCAACAGTTATATATCTATATCTATATCTATATATATATATATATCACCATCAGACTAGGCCCGATTTATTCCTTAGATTGAGTTATTTCTGAGCAGAAGATCAAAGAGGATGTGTTTATTTATGAGCAGAAGAAGTGTTGTAGCAGTGTGGCAGTGAAGGAGGAAGAGTCATTATTTTGTGCATCCAATTATCACTTGCGTTCTCCTACAGTTCCAGATTTGTGTGTGCCTGTTTGATCGCTTTTTGTATGCATGTAGCCACCTATACATCAGAGACCGAGTTGATTTCTTACACCTGTAGCAGCTTTTTTTGAGAGAAAGACGAGCTGTTCTCATCTTTGTAGCAGGCTAGCAACCTATCACTACAGATTTGCATTTCGTATTCCTGTAGCAGCTCATTCTTGGAAGGGGACGGATTGATGTGATTCCTGTAGCAGCGTGTTTGGAGTGCCAATTTGGGTTCAAACAATCCCAGATCACCCCATTCAATCTTTGTCCATTGGGATAAATTACCAGGTGTAATCTCTGCATTAGTATTGTAAAAGTTTGGCATTGCTCTCTTTGCTGGTTTGAAACATTGAAAGTTGCGAACTGAGTTTTATTTATTTTAGATTATTGTTCATGAATTGAGTTGACCTATTGAAGTTTACAAATGACTCAAACTGGCAATTTATTAGAGTTATTAAGAACTACAATTATGTCAACTGCTGAAAGCACAATCAACATTATCAAGGAAACTCTTTTTGACATTCAAACTTGCTTGCAACATACACAAGAGAAGATTGATTTTTTGTAGCTTGAACCACAACTACAGCAAGAGGAGTTATAGAAGTATAGTCATCATTCGGAACTTGTTTCTGTTCAAATCATTGAAACAAACTCCCATAAGCAACAAATTGATCCAGTGCCCAATGAAGCAACAAAGTCACATGCAGATGCAGAAGTTCAGTATGCACTTCCCAAGCCCATCATTAGACCTTGGGAAGAGCTTGTCCACAAGCACATAACTGGTCTTGGATATGACAAGGATGTGTCCTTTCATATTCCAGTTTACTCAAAGCGCATCCAGTTTCAGAGTGTCGAATTTCTTCATGACAACTCACCTTCAATTGTTCCAGATTCTGCTCCTCTTCCACAACAACAACAGCAGATTGTGAAATGCCAACACTGTGCCCGAGTTGGCCATATGAAAGATCACTACTTTGATCTTCATCCATGTAAGCACTGTCATAAAACCAGTGATTCTTCAAACAGATGCTTCAGAAACAAACCTCTTGCAAGAACAAAGATTCATCTTGGACGGATTGCTTTTTGGCAATGGGCTTCAACAACCAAGAAGATATTTCGCTCATACAACAGGATTTGTTCCCGAATATTGAACAGTCTTGCAGTTGAGTTTTCTCCATCATCTCACCTTGTATCTAACAGGGGGGGGAAGTGATGGTCATATACAAGCTTCAAAGCCACATCAAGCGAGCCTGAGCCACAACTTGCCATACCAGATTTAGAGTTGTAGCCAGAGACAAAGATGCCTCTAAGCATGCCTTCAGTTGGTGACGCTTCTTCAAAGAATTGAGGACACTTCCTCTAGCAGAAGACTTCAGCTTCTTGCCAGTTTTGGAAGAGTTCCAAGAATTGCATTAAGCATTCCAGAGTTGGTGGTAATCCTTAAACCATCATAGGTTGAGACCTCCCTTTTCAGGTTGAGTTTCTCCCTTTTATGCTGGGTGAGACCTCCCTTTCATGGTTGAAGGTTTCCCTCTTCAAAACATCAGGAGCACTTTCTCTAGTAGAAGACCTCAACTTCTTGCCAGACATGGAAGAGTTCCAAGAACTGCACTAAGCGTTCCAGTGTTGGTGGTCATCCTTAAACCACCTCCCTTTATATCAACATTTCAGAGAGCACATTCAGCCTAGTGCTACCATGCATTTTTGCACATTTTGTATTATAGCTCTTTTTTTGGATTCATACATACCACTTCAGATTAAGGGGGCGAATGTTGGACACATAATCCTCTGAGGGTTGGCGTGGAAGCTGAACAGCTAAAGGGAGTCCAAGAGACCACTTGGAATATGAAACCCAGGGTCACTCCAATGTATTATAAATGTATATCATGTCCATAATAGACTTTCATGCTTATCATTCATATTCTGTTGCTGCCATGTATGTGTCAACAATTTTGTCGTAACAAAATAAACTGCTTAATAATTTACCAGTTAGAAGAATTCTTACCATTTGCTACATTTCAAGGAATTTTCATAGGTATCAGAGGATATTTGATAGACAAGAGGCTCAGAGACGAAGAATGAAATTTTCACTATTCAGAGGGAGCAGTAGGACACAAACGTTTGTGGCTGCGCAATGCCTAGCCAGGTAGTGCAAATTGCTAGACAAGGTTTGATTTTCCAGTGGCAGTAGGAAGGAAAGTTCAATTTGTTAGGGGTAGCGATTCCAACAGGGAAAGGGAGTAGCAACTCAGTATTTTCGCAGAGAAAATTTCTTGTTTGGGCATAGAGGGTTTGTAGCAGTTTATTAGTGCAGATTCAATGCCATGTAGAAGAGAAATAACACAGATTTATACTTAGGATTACTTTAGTAAATTCTCCAGAATTCTCTAGTATGGCCATGGACAAATTTGATATTCACGGGCTTCAGAATTGTCTTCTATATTGGAGGACGAATTTGCTTGCTTAAATAGCTCAGCTTCACAGGGTGTTTGGTACATCGACAGTGGAGCATCAACTCACATGACAGGGGTTAGAGAATATTTCTCTAGCTACAATAAAGAGCAGATGGACTTCTAGATTACAATGGGAAACAAGACCAAGTGCACTCCAGTGGGTAGAGGTACCATTGATTTTCAGAGGGAGTTAGGAGAAAGTACTAGTCCTACAGATGTACTGCATGTGTCGGGATTGGGTATGAACCTGATTTCAGTATCCCAGCGACAGGATAAGAGATATGATGTCCACTTCGTAGGGAAGAAGGTGTTTGTTAAACACTCAAGCTGCTATAAGGTGAAACATATTGGATTTTGAAGCAACAGGTTATACATGTTGCAGCTCGATTCTCCAATGGCACTAATAGGCAACGACAGTAAAAGGGGGAAAGATCTAAATGAGTTATGGCATAGGAGAATGGGACATTTACATCATGGAGCACTTAGAATGCTTAGGGAAACAATGACAAGTGTTCCAGAACTTGGCATAGGACAAGATGATGTGTGCAGAGGGTGCATGCTTGGGAAATATGATAAGGTAGCATTCCCAAAAAGTGACAATAGAGAAGATGGCATGTTGGGGATACATTCAGACATTTGTGGCCCTATGTCCATTAGATCTTTCAGTGGGGCCGAGTATTTCTTCATCTTCATTAATGACCATGCCAGGAAATTTTGGATCTACTTCTCGAAGACCAAGGATGGGGTCTTCGATCACTTCGAGGAGTTCAAGGCTTTGGTGGAAAATGCGACAGGGAAGAATATCAGGGTGCTTTGCTCAGAGAATGGTGGAGAGTACACAGATAAAGACTTCACAAATCTCTATGCAAAGGGAGGCATCATAAGAGAGTGGAAAACTCCATACAGTCCACAACATAATTGGGTAGCGGAGGGAAAGAACAGATCTATAATTGGGGCTGCAAAGGCGATGTTATATGACCAAGACTTGCCCAGGTTTCTATGTGTGGAGACATGTAACACAACGGTAAATATTTAGAACATGATTCCTCACAAGGCATTGGGGAAGATAACGCTAGAAGAGGTCTTCTTAGGAAAGAAGCCCGAGGTAAGTTACTTTAGGATCTTCGGCAGCATAACTCATTGCCATGTACCAGATGAGAAGCACACCAAATTGGATCAGACTGCAAAGAAGGGGTTCCTCGTTGGGTATAGCGAAACCTCAAAGGCATACATGATCTATATTCCTAGTAGTAAGAAGATCGTAGTGAGATGGGATGTACAGTTCGTGGAGGATAGAGCCTTCAAGAAGTCTCGCAAGATGCCAACAAGTGTTCAGAGTGAGTCAACAGAAGCTCCATTGGTCCAGCAGCAGGGGCAGCCACAAGTGTAGCCAATGGGGCCGTTGATTGGACAGTCATAGGGATCTAGTACAGTTACCAGTACTAGCATATCCTCAGGTGCAGGGGACCTTGTGAGTTCACTACAGATGGAGCAGTAGAGGCAGGATGAGGAGTTGGTTGAGCCTCCCACCATTAGTGGCCAAACCAGTAGAGAAGTTCGTTAGACATTGAGAGATACAGAGGAGTATTTTGGAGCTCCTAGGACAAACAAGAGAACGCAGATAACCAGAGAGGTACCAATCATTGGTGGCACAAGTTGAAAAACCTTCTAGCTATTAGGAGGCCGCACAACAACAGGTATGGGTAGATGCCATGGTAGATAGGTATAGTTCTATCATGAGGAACGATGTTTGAGAGGTGGTGCCAAGGCTTGAGGGCAGGTTAGTTGTGGGTTCTCGATGGATCTACAAGATCAAGTACGCTGTAGATGGCAACATGGAGAAATACAAGGCTACGTTTGTGGCAAAGGGGTATGCGCAGAAAGAAGGGATAGATTACAAGGAGACATTTTCCCCAGTTGCCAGATATACTTCTATCTGGTCAGTTATATCCGTTGCAGCATAGACGGGGTGGAAGATTCACCAGATGGATGTTAAGACAACCTTCTTGAATGAGGTGATAGAGGAAGAAGTATACATCGAACAACTGGAGGGCTTTGAGACTCATGGCGCACACGTGCTTGTAGGTTGAAGAAATCTCTATATGGGCTCAAACAGACTCCCAAGGCATGGTATGGTCGGATAGATAGCTACTTGCAACAGATGGGATTCGTCAAGAGTGGCCTAGATCCCAACCTTTACTATTTGATGGTAGAGGATGAGCCACTCATCCTAGTATTGTATGAGGATGATCTCTTCTTAACAGGGTCATCAGGGCTCATTGAGGACTATAAGAGGAACCTGGCAGTTGAGTTTGACATGAAGGACTTGGGGTTGATGCACTATTTCCTAGGTTTGGAAGTGTGGCAGAAGGATAGGGAGATCTTCCTTGGTCAAGGGAGATATGCTACAGAGATTCTAAAGAGATTCAAGATGCATGATTGTAGACCCATGTCTACGCCCATGATCACCAACTGGAAGAATATAGATGCATCTGAAGACAAGGATGTTGACTCCACCTTGTATAGACAACTTATCGATTCTCTCATGTATCTGGTCAATACTAGGCCAGATATCTGCTTTGTGGTCAACACTCTCAATCAGTTTATGGTGGAACCGAAGAGAGTGCATTGGACAACGAGGCACATTCTGAGGTATTTGCATGACACAATAGATTATGGGTTGAAATATACCTGAGGGGATTATGTAAGACTATGTGGATTCGCAGATGCAGATTGGGTAGGCAATTCAATGGACAAGAAAAGTTCCTCTGGGTACTGCTTAAGTGTTGGATTAGGGATGGTTTCTTGGTGCAGTAGGATGCAAAAGTTAGTAGCACTGAACTCTGTAGAAGTAGAGTATATGGCAGTTAGCATAGCCATGTGTGAAGCTATATGGCTTCAGAAGCTGTTGGTGAGCTTGTTCAGGCAGAGGTTAGAGGCAACCAATGTCTACTGCGATAATCAGAGTTGCATCAAGCTCTTTGAAAATCCATTGTTTCATGACAGTTCAAAACACATAGATATTTGATGTCATTTCATTAGAGATTGTGTGCAACATGGAACAATCCAGCTATAGTATGTTCCCATAGAAGAGTAGGTTGTAGATATACTTAGGAAATCTCTAGGAAGAGGTAAGTTCGTCTATTTCAGGGAAATGATGGGTATAGTGGAGAACCCATTTTTTTAGCAGGGACAAAGTACTTTGTAAGCTTCTCAGTTGCAGTAGCAACAACAATAGTGAGAGGGATGTTAGTGGGGTTGTAGTGCATGTGCAAAGTTGGCAACAGTGCAGGTTGTATAGTGCAGTGTCAACAACAACACAGATGCAACATGGTTCAACTACAGTCAATGGCAGATGAATCAAAGTTAGTGCAGTGTTGGTGGAAAGTGGCAGGCAACTACAGTTTTCAGATATCGACATCGTGTATGGAGGATGATGCAGAGATAGGGTGTTGTAGCGGTGCAACGCTAGAGAGAACACCTTCCTCACTAAGAGGGAGTGTTAGTTTTGTAGCATTGGATGGTGTTCTAGTCTCGAAACTTTGTGGAGAGGCTAAAACATAGGAGTTATCCAAAACCCATAAATCGTTTATGGAAATTCCACCTAGAGATAGATCAATTAAGTTAATTAACTATCATTTAAATTTTTCCTAAGACTAACTTAGGAAAACTCGTTAATTAATAGTATTTAATTGAGAAAGGTGAGAATTCTCTAGAAACTCACACAGATCGACTCGGAGATGATCTCAACCATCGATTAAGTTTTAATCATGGTCGTTGGAGTCCCACTAGATATTATAAGAGGAGGTCGATGGGTAGATGGAGAAAACAACAGTTGTAGATACTAAGTGATCGAGGCAGTTCAATTTCCCAGTGGCAGGTGATTCAAAAGTGATATTGAGCCAGTGATTGAGTAGTAGGTGGCAGAGGGGTAGCATAGAGATTTCCCGGAGGAGTTTCTAGTTCCGGAGGAGTTAAAAGAGGAGGCTGAAATTATTTTCCAGGAGGCTGCGTAGGGGCTCAAGAGGGGCAGTTTAATTTGGCTTTGGAGCAGGTCATTTTAGGTGTTGGAGGCCGGAAAATTTTCCAGAGGGCTTGGCCAGAGTGTTGTTTTTCCACGATCCTAGTGTCTAGGATAGAATCTTAAATCACTGACGCTACCAAACCAAGAATCATAACGAAGCTGCTTTGCACAACAGAATATAAACAATAGTAAATCTACTAGTGCACAAAATATAGACAAATTTTTACACAATTTTGTACAATAACCCAAGTTCATTATATTAATCAACCTGAATAATATCACAATCTAGGGCTCTCGTACTAGGGATAATGGCCCTCAAATATCCACAAGTACAAGAATACACTACTAGGGCTTGGTGTCAGTCCATTGACAACCAATCTACCCTCAACAAGATACTCTGACTATCTGGCTAATGTAGCATGCAATCACAGGTCCTCTTGGTCTTACCCTATACCTGCTCAGTCCTTTACCTCCCTATTTGCAACACTAACTCTATCAATGATCCAAGTCCATCTGGCCACTGAATCTCGACTCCAATCTGCTCACTAGTTGTGCCTTAGTCCATCAAGGGCACAACATAGTGAGACTCCTGTCGAGTTGTTTACAACTCCGTTTGTGAACAACTCACTACTGCCCACTGCTGCTCCTCAGCTACTCAGGGACTTTAGCCCACTTTAGTTTTTCTGCGCTACTCCAATGAAGACTAACATAGTGCACGAATGGCTGCCATCAGTTAGTTTTTGTAGCATCGGATGTGTTCTAGCCTTGAAATTTTGTGGAGAGGCTAGAATGCATAAGATCTCAATAACATAGAAATCGTTTCTAAAAATTCTGCCTTGAAATAACTTAATTAGATTATTAATCAGTTTTTAAATATTTCCTAAGTCTAAACTTAGGGAATATGACTAATTAATAATAATTAATTAAGTTAAGGTGCGAATGTTCTAGAAACTCAGACGGATCGAATTCAAGTTAATCCTAGCCATTGATTAAGATTTAATGTTGGTCATTGAAGTCTCAACAAAGGATTATAAGAAGAAGTCGATAGGCACTTGGAGAAGACACTTCTGCAGTTCGATTTCCTGAGTAGCAACAGTCAGTTGCCAGAGAGAGAGCCAGTGATATCGAGGCAGTGAGAGAGGGGCAGGAACAGTGAAGCCGGAGGAAGGATTCCAGTCCCGATGAGTGCATTTGCAGAGAGGCAAGGGAGCCACAGTGAGGTTGACACGGAGTAGCGCAATAGCCTCTAGAGGAAATTTCGAATTTGTCGGTGAAAGCTGAGTTTCAGTGCCAGAAGCTGGGTAGAGGTTGCGAAGGCTAGGAGAGACATTTTCCTAGACAACAACAGACCAGAAAGCTTTAGAAGAAGCCAGTTCAATCTGAGTTTAGAAGTAACTACACGCAATCGTTGTGCAAAGACAGTTTGGATGGCTCAACTTGAGTTGAGGTCAGAGCCCGAAATTCCCTATGGGGTGAGGAAATTCTTCACTAGATTTTTCTTGCCAGTTTTTCTCTATAGGATTGCCAGTTTCGGCATCCACTTGTACTCAGATTATTTCACTGCTGCATAATAATAAAATCCTTAGCTGTTGCACCGATTTTCCCAAGTTGGCTTTTTCTGTGTACATTGGTCCATAAATAACTGTCATTTTATGTGTGTGTGTTAGTGTTTATTCAAGCGTTTATTTCTTCCGCAGTTAATTTTTGTAGTTGCAGTGGGATTGTTTTAGTATTTGCTGTGGAAAACAGTAAATAAATTGTTAAAAAATAAATTTTAGCAATTAGGAGAATTACTTCCAGTTGCTGCAATAGGATTCGGGTTCCCAAATTTTCACATGGTATCATAGTGGAGATGATCAGCTGGAGAGCTCAGCAGCAAAGAGAGGAGGAGTTTCGCTATTCAATGTGGGCAGCAGATTGAAACCCCAGAGAGGCAGTGCAGTCACCTTGGCCAAGAGGTCGAATTTCATGAGGAGAATCATTTTTTCTCAGAGGGACAAAAAAATACAATCTCTCCAAATCGAGGGATTCGAGAGGTAGAGGGATTAGCCAATATTTTTCGCAGAGCAGATCTCTAGCTGGACATAGTAGTTTTGCAGCAGTTTGCTAGAGCAGAACTAGCGTTGGGTGGAATAAGAGCACACATTGAGGGAAAATTTTCCTCAGGGAACTTCTAGTCTCAAGAAGTTCGATTTCCCTTACAGATCAACAATGATTGTGTGCAAAGTTTATCATTGTAGAAGGGATTGCGAATAACTGAGCAACAACTAAGCAGAAGGGAAGAGGATATTTTCAAATTTTGTTGAGATGGCCACTGTTGGACTTCAAGATCAAGACAGGTTGGATGGTGCTTCCAACTATGTCATCTGGAAGGCAAGGATGTCCTTCCTTCTACATGAATATGGTCTGAAGCCTTTCATAAATGTAGTGGTAGATGTTGATTTGGGGTAGCATCGGATGTGCTCTAGCCATGAAAATTGGTGGAGAGGCTAAGACACATGATATCTCCAATACCCAGAAAGGGTTTGGGCAAATTCTAAAGAGTTTGGGAGATATTAAAATAATTAATATTTTTAATGTAGTCCCTAAGTCTAAACTTAGGGAAAATAAAATATTAATGTGAATTAATATAAAACTGTGTTAGAATGGTCCAAAAGTCATGGATTAAGCCAGATCTAATCTTAGCTGTTGATTAGGGACTTAATCTCGGCCGTTGAATTGTCAACGAGAAAAATATAAGAGGGGGCTTGAGGGTGACTTGGAGAACACACCAGAGTGATCAAACATTCATTTTGCTAGAGCGGGGTCGCTAAGAAAAGTTGAATTAGTGATCAACAATGAGGGGCAGTGAGTACAAGGCAGAGAGGAAGAGACGATACTGGGAGACCAGTGTAGACGCAGATAGAGCGAGAGCAACAACCAATCCAAGTTACGCAGAGCCCAGCAGAGGCAGCGCAGAGCCTAGAGAGACTGCGTCATCCACGCGGAGGGGAGAGGGAGTGACGTAGAGGCTCCCAGAGGCTGCGTAGTGCCTCAGAGCGCTGATGCAGGTCACCAGGAGGCTGACGCAGTGGCCAAAAGGGCCATCGCTGAGCTTCAGTTGTGTTGGAAAGGGTTTCGTGGGACAGGTTTTTTGAATACTTGTTTCCGGATATAGAGGTATTGCTGCTGTGTATTTTTCTCTGTCGGGTGAGCCAGTTTAGGCACCCAATTGTACTTAGATAGACTGCATAATAATATAACCCTCAGAATAGCTACACCGGTTTTCCCGCATTGGGTTTTTCCTGGACATTTGTCCAAAAATAACGGTGTCACTTGTGTGCTTGTTTTCTTTCAGTTGATGATCTATAGATGTTGATACTATACTTGTGTTTATTTTCAGTATTTACATGGTAAATAACTTGTCAAGTAATTAAACAAGTAGGTGAAATAAACCAGATAGTACATGAAGAATTTCTAACGGGTTAGACTTAGAAATTCCAACAGTAGCTATCCCCACGGATGCAGATCAACTGAAGGAGTACAGAAAGGAGATGGCGTGGGCAAAGAGATTGGTCCTTGATGGTGTTCGGGATCACATTGTATCACACATAGCTACCATGGGAACGACCAAAGAGATGTGGGATACACTTTCCACGTTGTACCAAGGCACTTACGAACAACGAAAGATGTACTTAGAGGAGAAGCTAAGATGCACTAGGATGTAGAAAGGGGAATGCATAGACACCTTCCTCACCAGGATTCAGGAGTTTCGGGACCAACTTGCAATTGTTGGGGCAGTGCCTTAACCCACAAAGCTAGTGCAATTGGCACTCAATTGTGTCTCTGAGGAGTGGCTAGTATTTGTCTAAAGTATCTTGGGAAGAGACACCTTGCCAAGGTGGGATAGGATGTGGGCCGATTTGGAATAGGAGGAGTTGAGACGAGACCTGGTAAAGAGCTCCATCAGTGGAAGCAGCAACAAATCAAAGCAGGTAAAGGAGGAGGAGAATGTGCCACTCGCATCGAAGGGTCCCAGTCAGGGAGAGGGGGAGCAACGAAAGAAGAAAAAGGACCTATCAAAGGTCAAGTGCTTCAGATGTGGTGAGCCAGGTCACTACAGTACCCAGTGTCCTCTCAGGAAGAAGGACAAGGAGGAGAAGCAGAACCAACAAGTAGCATGAGTAGAGATTGATAGGTTGTCCTCCAGGGTAAAGGAAGACTTCGCCATGTTTGCTGACATACCCCTAGGAGTGAAGTGGTGTGACTTGTTGTTGTGGCCCCAAACTACTATAGATGAGCAGGATTCTTGAGGAGGTCCACCTCTTGAGTCAGTACCTTGCTACGAGGGCCCACAGTTTTCAGTAGCAGGATGGATCAGTGGCAGTAGATGCAGTTAGATGCCAGAGTGACAGATACAGAGTCTAGTTGCAGTCATCTGCTGGGGAGCATATTACAGAGTTGGCAGTAGCATAGGTGGCACAGTGCAGAGTCAGCAGCAGCGCAGATGCCTCAGTGATAGCGCAAATACTAGCAGCAGTCAAAGACTTAGGTGACAAATGCATCATACTGATCACAATTGATTCAGTATTTAGGATGCTTTTCAATTACAGATGTTGCAGTTGCAGTGCAGATGTAGTGTCGGCAACAATATGGTAGTGTCAGTTGTAGCATAGATGCAGCGGGTATCATAGTTGCGCAGTGGTTGATGGGCAACAACAACCAGACTTTAGCAGCATGACAGGAGATGATGCAGAGACATGGTGTTTCTATAGGGGGCAGCAACTCTAGAACACATTCCTCGCTAAGAGGGAGTGTTAGTTTTTGTAGCATCAGATGTGTTCTAGACTTGAAATTTTGTGGAGAGGCTAGAATGCATGAGATATCCAAAAGCCAGAAATTGTTTCTGGAAATTCCGCCTAGAGATGAATTAATTAGATTATTAGTCAGTTTTTAAATATTTCCTAAGTCTAAACTTAGGGAATATGACTAATTAATCAGAATTAATTAAGTTAAGGTGTGAATGTTCTAGAAACTCACATGGATCGACTTCAAGTTAATCCTAGCCATCGATTAAGATTTAATCTTGGTTGTTGGAGTCCCAATAGAGGATTATAAGAAGAAGTCAATGGGCACTTGGAGAAGACACTTCTACAATTCGATTTCATGAGCAGATCGATTTCCTGAGTAGAAGTAGTCAGTCTCTGGAGAGAGAGCCAGTGAGATTGAAGCAGTGAGAGAGGGTTAGGGATAGTGACGCCAGAGGAAAGATTCTAGTCCCGGTGAGTGCATTTGCAGAGAGGCAAGTGGGCCACAATGAGGTTGATGCTGAGCAGCACAGTAGCCTCTAGAGACAATTTCGAATTTGCTGGGAAAGCTGAGTTTCAATGCCAAAAGTTTGGCAGAGGTTCCAGAGGCTAGGAGAGACATTTTCCCAGATAGCAACAGACCAGAGGCCTTGAGGAGAAACTGGTTTGAGTTGAGTGCAAAAGTAACTACGCTAGGATGATGCAATAGCTGTGCAGAGCTAGTTTGGACAACTCAACTTGAGCTGAGGTTAGAGCCTGGATTTGCCTGTGGAGTGAGGAAATTTCTCACTAGATTTTTCTTGCCAATTTTTCTCTGTAGGATTGCCAGTTTCGATTTCCAGTGATACTCAGATTAGTTCACTGCTGCATAATAATAAAACCCTCAGTTGTTGCATCAGTGTTCCTAAGTTGGGTTTTTTTTGGGGACATTGGTCCAAAAATAATTGTCATTTTATGTGTGTTTGCTAGTATTTCTTCCAGCGTTTATTTCTTCCGGAGTTTATTTGTGTAGGTTGCAGTGTGATTGATTCAGTATATGTTGTAGCAAACAGTAAATAAATTTTTAAAAATTAATTTAACAATTAGGAGAATTATTTCCAGTTGCTACAATAGGATTCAGGTTCTCGAATTTTCACATTACTTATCACTATAAGATGCCCATCTCTCACAATGAACACGGGCTAGGTGGACTTCCCATCTTCTGTTGTAGATGTCCTTCTCCACACGACAAGTCTAGGGCTACTCAAACTGCTCTTGGCTGATCAAACCCTTGAGCTCAACAATTGCCACTCTAGCAACCACCTAAGTCCATGATGATGGTGCACACTAGGCTCCAACTTGAGCACTATCACGTTGCCCTCCACCAAACCATAAATTCCCAATCCATTATAAACTCTTGGTCCACGCTTATGTTTCTGACCAACAGATCACGAGTGACCAATCCTTGCTGTAGCATCTGCACTCTGGTTAGGGCATCCAACCACTTAGTAAACCCTTCCTCTTGGTTGCCAACAGAATTCACAAACAACCCATCCAGTCTGGTCCAAAACTATACCCAACACCTACCAACAATGAAGAAACAACATACCATTAACTTGTTGTTCATGGATTGAAGTTTGGTCACTGGTTAGGGCATTGTTGTAGCCCACAACATCCCACCATCTGTGACCAAAACTACCACAAAACACTGCAGCCTTCTTCCTTCTCCAAGATTGGTAACTCACTATCTTGAACGACTGCTCCTGCACCCCGTTCTAGGCTTGTTTAGCCCTCCAAAAAAACACTACAAGGCTGTGGCATAGTCACCATAGGTCTATCACCCACTCGACCTCTTCATGGAAGAATTCCCACACCAAAACAAGCACAAAACAAATCCTTACTGTTGTGGCTCCCTTTGTATGGGGCTATCCTCCAATTTGCTGGTTGGTAGGGCTCCTTCCAACCCACTGTACAACCTCACGACCCTCTAAGTAGAGATCTAGGGCTCGGCCTCCCTATAGGTTGTTGTACAGGTTTGTGACCTTGGTTACCTGAGATCTGCCCACACAAAAACACTCCAAAACAAACCCAAACATACCCTATCTCACACAACCCTGTTGCTAGATAAATTAGGCTTCCAAACAATCACAAAGATGCTTCATCTAGCCCTTTAATCTTTGTTGGAATCTGCCTCCTAGATCTATGGCCCAAATAGAGATCAAATGAGGTCGAGTTGCTCACTTGTGTTGCTCTAGGATTGTGAGAAATGACTTTCCTCCACCTTGTATTTATACATAATACAAGGGCTCCATCAAGTTCGTCCAAGAGGGTTTGCCAACTGTCATAAGCTGACCTTAACTCAAACACTAAGTTGACCTTAACTCATTATGTACAAGCCCACATAATATCTTCAAAAATTAATATCTCCACATAGAAAATTGAAATTCGATGATTTTTTTTTTTTTTTGCGTTGGATTCATCTCAATGTCCTCTATCATCGCCATCAATCACATGTCCAATTATTTCCATGGTTTTGGCCCCAACATCGATGGCTACAAAACCCCAAGCTTGGGTTTCAAGCCCACAAGCTACTTTTGTGTGCCAATTTCTCCACAACCTTAAGCCTTGGGTTTGGAGTAGCTCCCAAGGTACAAATGTCAGCACAGAGACTTCCAACAGTAGAGATAGGCAGGATGTCTGATTCAAAGGGAGTTCTGAGTTGAGTGTACAAGGGATTGTGCAAAGCCTATGCAGAGGTGGACGCAGATCATTCCGAGGGTCAGTTTATGAGCCTAGAATGAGTTGCGATTGCTTGGAGAGGAGGGTAAATTCCCTCAGATATTTTTGGCCATTATTTCTCTCAGATAGAAACGCCAATTTGGCGTCATTTTATTGTACTCAAAATTTCTCCTGCTGCATCTAAAAATTCCAAAATTGGAATCCTATTGCAGCAATTGGAATTAATTCTTCTAATTGTTAATTAATTTAACAATTTATTTGCTATGAAAAATACCAAATTAATCACACTACAACCTTCACAAATAAAACTGCGGAAATAAATAGCATTGGAAACTGAGAAAATTCTAGCACACACACACAATAAAAATGACACCATTATTTTTGGACAATTGTCCCTAGAAAAACCGAACTTGGGAAAATCAGTGCAGCAGTGAGGGTTTTCATTAGTGCAACAGTGAGGGTTTTCATCAGTGCAGCGATGAGGGTTTTCATCAGTGAAGCACGACCTGTATAAAACCCACGAATACCTGCGGGTAAGGATGGGTCCTATTCTGGGCCGAGTCATTTGCATAGGACCCATGGTCTAGACCTGGACCTGACTAGTTTTTCATAAGACCCAGCTACCTGTATCAAATCCTCAGGTAGCCCAATAAACCCTTATCAGATCCATATAGGACCCGTTGGGCATGAAAATGCACAAACAGTCCAGAATTTTGATTTTTCTTTTTTCTTTTTCTTTTTTGGAAATGAGGTGGAGGGTGTTGTCATTCTATATTTTTGAGGTTGAAGGAGTAAACACATAGGACAACATCAAAACCACTTTGGAAGCTGGGATTTAGCCCTGCCAGCTTCAGAGAGGAATCTCTCTGTAAAATTTAGCTATGTTTGATGTGAATTTTAGGCTAGTTATTATTGTACTAATTGTTTTTGATTGGATTGTTTGGTTGATTAAATTGCTATAATTCCATTGGCTATGGAGTCTAAAGATTAACTGGATTTGCATCGAATTTTGAAGGAGTTTCACAGGGCAAGCTAGGTTGCACTAGTTGGATCTTTCAGAATTTTAAATGGATTATGAAACAAAAGAAATGTAAGATTCAGTAGAAATTAAGGAGCAATGAAGAATTCCTTAATTTGACTTCAGCAGAAAACATATAAATTACTAACAACCAGAATCGGGTGTTCTGTATAACATATCCTATTCATCACAGTTTCTGTTATGTAATTAAGATTTTTAGAAATAACAGAGAAAGAGACAATGATTTAACACATAATCTGAAGAAGAACATCACCATTTCGTACACCATATGAATCCTGTGAAAATGTCCCTGTATTATTGATGCTTCCAACAACTTTGAAAAATTACAATTTGCAGAGGAAATTATATTCAACAATCAACCTCTCTTACTTCAAATGATGAAGTATTTATAAAAAATCTAAACTAAAATATCTTGAAAAAAATCAAGATTTGTTACAAATATTTCAAACTATATTATACAAATAGAACTGAAATATAGGACATTCAAAACTAATGAATCTAGTTGGCACTATCTTTGTGGATTGCTGGTGACAAAGAAGAGCAATTAGAATTTGATTATAACTCTTATCTGATAAGGTGGCATCCAAGTCACTAACTGTCTTTGAGCTTTTTCCTCTTGAAATTCTGAAAAATAGGGTCCTGTAATAGCTTTGTATATCCCAAACCTTATTAGATGTTAGAAAACTGAGAGAGCTTTTGTAAATGATGATGTTGGAAACAAAAACCTCTTTCAGTTTTTGAAAATTCATTTCCACCTGCTCAGAAACTGCATTTGAAAACAATGACTGAAAACAGGGAAATTCGGAAAAATATACCTGCAAATATTGCATTCGAATCTCCCAAACCATAATAGTTGTTATAAACGGAGAGAGGTTTTTGTGCATGAGGATGTTAGCAACAAAAACCTCTTTCAGTTTTTGAAAATGCGTTCTCAGTTGTTTGTAAACCACGTTTGCAATTACTGTGTTGTATAGGGAAAAAAACATAATTTAACTGACCATGAAACGGACATATGACATGGAGGCGGGAGGTGACATGGAGGCACATGGTTGGCGGAAATATGATTAGGTGGCATAATAGGAGTGGAATATGAGGAGGGACATGGCGGGTAGACATTAGCGCGAGAGTAATATGCTGAGGATACGTGGTGGTAGTGAAGTGGCGGTTGACGTAACTAGGAAAGCGGTTTGTAGCAAGGATCAGATACCGCTTTCGGAGGAGGGTAGAGGTGGATTGTGGTATTAGTGAAAGGGGGTCTGAAATGTTGAGGAGCGGACACGTAAGGGTGGGGCCGATGATGAGGAAACCATTTTTCGGACCCCCCCGACAATAAAGGTAGGATGGCAAGGGGGGGCCGAAAAACCCTGTTGACCATTGATCTGATGGAGTGACGATCAGGTGGCTAGATGGTGCACAATACTTAACCACAAGCGACAAACTCCTATTGTCGTTTTCGACCCTTATGACATGAGCGGAAAACTTTGGTTATAATACATAATGCCTACGAACTTTGGATAGAGACATAATGAACTCAAATATTAGGATTGCATGTAAAATTAACCACATTTTATCTTTTTGACCACCTTCTTGGAAATAATTTGGAGGATTAAATATTATTTACAACATTTCAAATATAATAATCATCAGCTATAATCAAGTGACCGTATAAAAATTATAGGACCCTAACAGAGGGTAAGGGCAATTGGAGGGAAAAAATGCTTTATAAGCACCTTTCTCCCTTCCATTTCTCATAAACTTGTCATTTGAGTGTTTGGCTAATTTGTGTGAGTGTTGAGAGTGAAGCTAAAGGAGGTTGAAGGAGCTGTTGGAGGAGGCTAAAGGAGGCTTCATCGGATCAAACTTAACTTTAGGTAGGCTTCATGAACCTAGTTAGAATGTTTTCCATGTATTCATTTTTTATTTTTTTAATGTTTGGCATTGCCTGTGGCTGAGTTTCTCAGCCACACAACGGCCCTGTGTGGCTGAGAAAGTCAGCCACATGGCCAAAAAAATTTGCAAATTAAAAAAAAAAATCGAAACAATTTTTTTTTTTTTTAATCCAGATTTGTCACCATGCCACCAAAGAGTTTCAGATTGTCTCATGATCCGGCATGGGCACATGGTCAATGAATCATTTCTGGTAATGACCACAATATCAAGTGCAATTATTGGAATGCCACAATGCATGTAGGCATAAACAGGATGAAACACCACCTAGCCAGAATTCCTGGGAATGGTGTGGGATGTTGTCAAAGTTGCCTTGATGAAGTCACTATTGAAATGGTAGTTGCTTTGGAATCCATTAAAGAATAAAGTCCTAAGAGGGCAAGAAGGAAGGACAAGATTGTTGGGATAGGTAGATCTTCATCTCAGAGTGAAACAAAGTTTCAAAGTCCAGGTATTGGTAAATCCTCTTCAAGTGCTGTGGAAAACAGGAGTATGACCTCTTCTTTCTTCAGTCCTCGTACAACTCTAGGATCTCAACCAACCTTGGAAAATTTCAATGAAAAGAAGAGGCAGGACGCATATATGGCAGTGAGGAGGTTTTGGTACCATAATAGTCTTTCGTTCAACTATGCAAAGTCTTATTTTTATCAGCCCATGGTGGATGCCATTGCAAGTGTTGGCCCTGGATACAAAGCCCCATCTTATAATGCACTTAGGGGGAAAGAGCTAGATGAGGAGCTTGACTGTGTCAAGGAACAATTGGAGAGCACTAAAAGCTCATGGAAATTTATAGGTTGTATAATTATGTCTGATGGCTGAACATATCATAGGGGTAGAACAATAATAAATTTTGTTGTAGATTGCACTAAAGGAACCATGTTCCTAAAATCCATTGAAGCATCTACAAATGTAAAAGATGCACATTTGATTTTTTCATTGTTGGCTGATGTGGTGGAGGAAGTTGGGGTTGCAAATGTTGTCCAAGTAATCACGGACAATGCAACAAACTATGTGGCAGCTGGAAGGTTGCTTTGGGCCAAATATCTCACCATTTTTTGGACTCCATGCGCCACCCATTGCATAGACCTGATGCTAGAGGATATTGGGAAGTTGGAGTGGGTGCAAGATGTTGTGCAAGAATGCAAGCAAATTACCAAGTATATTTATCATCATGCTTGGGTGTTGAACCTTATGAGGGAATTCACACAGGGTGAGCTTAGTCACCCAACTGTCACATGGTTTGCTACAAACTTTCTTTCCCTCCAAAGCCTTTTGTATGTGTACCAAGCTTTGAGAAGAATGTTTTTGTTGGAAATACTGAGAGGGGGGGTGAATCAGTAATCCTTAGCAATTAGTACTTTTAAATATTTTTAGAGCATTAGTTAATCTTCAATTATTATTAATGTTTAAGCAGTAATAACAGTAAACACAAGAATTTTAGGTGGAAAACCCCCTTTGGGTCAAAAACCACCGAACGCTTTTATAATAAATTCTTTAATATTCAGCCTGTTGTCGCACAGATTGTCACGACAACGCTCAGACCGGGGGCTGTCACCCTGATCCTCGATCTCTCTGTTTAAGCCTGTCTCCCGCGGCAAAGGGGGGTAGACCCTATGGGATAATGGATGACCAACTGGGGACCAGTTGGGTTGGGAGACACGAGAGGAAACAAGCACTTAATTGATTTTATTAAGTTAATGGACCAGTGCCTTATGGAGTTAATGATTAAATGTTGCAGAAATATGAATCATGTAAAACAAACATTTATCATCAAATAACCCAAGCAATGCAAGATATCTAGTAAATTCACAATGCTTTAACGATGATCCAGCAATTAAACTTAAAGAAAAATTAAATGCTTTAAATGATCATAAAATTTAAACGCTGACCAGTTACCACTTTCATATAGCTAACTTCAAAATAAACATTAAGTGCGTTTAGCTATAGAAAAATGGATCATAAAAAATGAATTTTCAATTTTTTTTATTAAGCTTTTTCAAAATATTTTTTAATTTTTAAATATTTTTGTTTTGTTTGCAGGTGCTGGAGCAGCATGGAAGGAATCCGCAGGAAGTAATGCTGAAGAGAAATGCAGAAATGGTGCTGTGAGGAGACAGGGATTTGATTTGCAGCAGAGTGAGAGGAGCTTTAAATATTTTCCAGAAATCTTGACAAAATTTTTAACTCGCTCTCCTTCAGATTTCTTGAAACCATCATAAAAAAAATTTAGATCTGAAAATGAATGATTTTAAAACCCTTGAAATGCAAGATTGCTGGTTGATATTTTTGGAAAGCAATTTTAAATGAAACCCCAACAAATAGATAGCTTGGAGAATCTCGAATTTCTTCAGCAACAAAAACCTACAAGAACTGATCCTGAGGCAGATCTTACCCTCTAGGGCCTAGACCTGGCTTCAAACAAAAATTTCTCCTTAGACCTGTATCCTGCAACCTGTAATGGGAAAACAGAACACCCAAATATAATATGTGCAAAAAATGAAACTGAAAACCCTAACTAAATAATTACAATATTCACAAACTGCAGACTCTAAAATAGCCAGGTTTCTCGTTATGCCACAAATATTTTCAGAATTTAAATTTTAATGTGAGATACTTCAAAAAACCCTGCATGCATTCATTAAAAAAAAATTCAGATGATAAGCCCGGGATTAAAAACTAGCTGGGCTCTTTCAGAAAACACAATCCGGGAGTTGGCTGGTTCAGCCGAGAACTTCCCCTAACGCCCAGTAAACTCAAAACTTAAGATTTTCTGTACAGCTTAAAATCAACCATTAACATAGAGGGAGAAAACAATAATGAAATCCAGATCAAATGGAGATACCTGCCATTATATTTCAGAATCTAAACTATCATTCAAACCCCAGAGATTAGACAAGATACTTGTGCCTGAATCGATCTTCATCAAGCTATTATCAATGACTGAAAATAAGATTATGCAGAAAAAGAAAACAATCTTACATCATTTCCAGAAGAGTAACACCAGCAAGATTTTCAACCCCAAAGTCTTTTTTTATTGCACAAAAAATGACTACAAGAGAGCTTTCTTTAGCACCAGATTCTAAGATCCAATCTGATCTCAAATGACCCCTAGCACCCTATTTAAAGGAAAAATTCCCAACGGCTAGTTCAAGTGATCCATGTCAAACTAATCTCGACCGTCGATGAGGATCAAGATTTCTTTTAATCTCATCCGTCGAATTTTTAAATGCATTTTAATA
>APFE031169749.1:0-17502 GCA_000404065.3 Pinus taeda
AAATAAATATTGAATAAAGAAGTAAATACTATGAAAATGTTACACTTTTATCATTTTTTTTTTAATGCAATGCATAATACACTCGCATTATATTTGAATTTTAAAATTAAAATTAATTATACAAGTTATTAGATTTTATAATAATGGATAGATTGAAATTTTATCTTTTTAGTTATATGTGATGGATTTTCTAAATTGGCGAAAGGCTTTTCTAACCACTCATAGGTATATAAGCTTATATCTAATTTATCTTTTTGTGCTTAATAACATTTTCCTAGCTGAATGGGTTTTTAGGATAGTCTAAGAGTTTTTAATACAATATGTGCCCAACGTGTCCATTTGCAGGAATTTCAAGCGATTTCGCATATTTTTGAGTGAGATATATCCAGATATATTTCTGGGGCCTACTCCCTACTACAGAGGAATTCCAACATGGCTAGATAAGGATTGTGTGTTGACCCATGAAATAATATCTAAGATTTTTGGGATTTTTGGACAGAAACAAGTCCTCTCGTCAAAGAGGTTGTGCTATATGGATTTATATAAATAACAGTATCAAAAACATTGTAGTATTAGAAGAAAAGCATAGTGAAGGATATGAATAATACGATAACTTTATACTTCATGAAATTTTTGTAACTTTGTCATGTACTATTTTTTATTTTGTTTTTGGAAGTGATATCTAATTTTAGCTCTTAGTATAGTTTTATTTTAAGGTTTTTGAGCTTCCCTATGTGAGGACCCACCCTAGGTGCTAAATATCCCTATTGTATCATTTTCGTTCACATATTTTTTTATCAATGCAAAATATTTCTAGACATTACTTTCATGCATGCTTATTTACATAGTTTATGAATAGTCTTTTATTGCATGTTATCTTAGCATTTAGTGATGATAAATTGATCTACATTGCACCTATTAGAAACTTTTCACCCTTGCCTTGTCATTTTCACTTTTTATTCAAGTTTTAACCTAGTCCACCCATGAGCAACACTTGGAGAAATAAACTCTTGTATATAAAGGTTGTAGATTGTGTAGCTAGTATGAGAATAGTAGTTTTAGAGTTTTTTGTGAATCCATTAGTTTAATGAAAGAAGAAGAATTCTATTATAGTTACTTGTCAAATTTATACCTACATGCTAGTTAATGGTCAAGTCCTCTTGCATTTGATTTCTTTGAATGACCTTTTATAGCAAAGACTTGAAAAATTATTTTGAAATTTGAGTGGGATTCGATCGTCGAAATACGATTTTTTCATTTGATAAATGGTATTTTATAATGAAGTGAGGGGTCTCACATTTTCGTGAATTAACATAGTTCTATAAAAGCATCCCCAAGACTTGTTTTCTACCTTATTTATTAATTCTGCAAACTACCTTTCAGCGAGAAAAAAATTATCATATTAAGATTCTTTTCATTAACATTGTTGGGATTTGAAGGTGAGGTTACGTCATCAATATTGGATGGCCAACTATGGTCCTTTACACTTTGCATGAGAAAAAACATACTCCATCTCTGTAATCACTCTTATAATGACTAGGTATATCACTCCACATTCATGTGGAGGCCCATGCAAGAAGCCACTTGGAAAAGGGAACAGGCCACCAAAGGCTCATTTTCCACACAAATGTGCTCTTCAATTCCATCCAGGTGCACACTAAAATTGCACAGTAATGGCCCTCCCTCAACCCTACCCATAAACCAATGATGGCAGGCAAATCCAACGATCATAATTCTACTACATAATCATGTAGAAAGAAATGTGAGATGGCTCATGAATGTTAATGCCATTAATGTGAGAATATTTGCGATGAAGTTCGTTGTCATCCTTGTAATATTTTAATAATTTATGCCTCATCATTTTGTGGGAAAGGATAGGAGAATATAGTTTGTGGAGATATGGAGACCCTGTGTTAATTGGATTGTAGGAATGATGTGTTTCATTGTGAGAATGTGTGTATGAATATGATTTCATATCAAAATTGCAAGTTTATCCAGAGATGTCATCCTGGAAAGTGTGGAGAATGTGAAATGTTACCGAAGAAGTTTAAGTCTTATCATTGTGGGAAAACCCAACTAAAAAATAACCATAGGAAGAGTTGCAAGGATCTTGAGCCAACCTATTAAGAGATATGTCAAATGGTTCTTCCTTGTCAAAAAAATTTGTGAAGCAATACTTGTGTAAACATTTGTGAATGATTTCCCATGTATTTCATAGTTATTTTGTGCAATAGGACTTGTGGTAAAATAAGTCAATGTCGAATCCGTTTTTGTACTAAGTCCTACCATTTACTTCGTGTGACTCAATCTATTCATCATCTATTAGAATTTTATGTTGGAAAAGTTGTGGAGCTCTAAAGAGACATTGAAAGCACACTTTCACAACTCCTTGTCACCCATATACCTCATTCTTTGATATAAGATGAAAATTTCCAATACAAAAAACATTGTCTAATGGTAGATTAACAACACAAGTTCCATGTGATGCTAGAGGAAACAATATGAAAACTGATCCAATTTTTTAAGCCTTTATACAAAAATATCCTTCTCCTCTTTGACCATCACAGACACATTCAAGAAGAGTGCCTCTTGGAGCCATAATGTGTGTCACATGTCGAGTAAAGTTTTAAATTCTCAATTTCTTCTAAAATAAAATGCATTCCTTTGCATGCTTTTTGTGCAATGCCCAAGTAGAAAAGGGATACATTGAAGCTTGTTTCAGAAAGATGTAACCTCTCTATATATTTTGTAGGAAGGGATCTAACAAGTTGTTTCGACTGTGTAATCCACGCAAAACACAATAGCCCCTCTACGTCATACTGTATATTCAAACGGTTCAATTCTTCCATCAGGGTAGGTGCGTCCTCTACCTTTAAAATCATTTGCAGATATGCATTTCAAACTTTTCAGTCACCTATTGGATTTACCATGCGATGGAAATGTGAACTCACTAATATTTCGGATTTGCGGTGAGTGTGAGCTACTGTGGCTAAATGATTATAATGCATAACTTATATTTAAATATCACACAATTGTTGTAACAACTCGTAAGGTTGTGAAATGTGTCTGCAGATCAGGTGGGCAATGAATCACATGCAACCTAAAACAAATGTAATGCCCAATCATATTGTATGGAATACAAAAAAATATCATATGAATGAACAAATTAATGGACAAGAAACGAACAAAAGTTAACTGATGGTTCAAACAATGATAATTTTCTTGTTTTGGATATTTAAGGATGCCCTCACATGTATATTTTAATTATAATTCCATAAAAAAGCATGTTTCCATAGGAATTTTTATTATCAAATATGTTAAAATTTGTTATTATTTAAGTAATTGATAAAATTATTTGTCTTATTTTTTATCCCGACTCACAACAAGGAAATATAGACCAGAATCACCCATTTCAAGAAGAAATATGGAGAATTTGTACCAAAACAACCCGTTATTTTGAAGGTTGCAAATTATGATCTATTTATTTATTTACAAGGCATTCATGTTGGCATAATGATACAAGGTATTTAACTTGAAAATATATCTCATGATTTGTAAGGCTCAAGACAGCAGTAGAAAGATTCCATTGTAGCATGGTCCTTGCCTTTTGTTGATATTTTCATGTCTTTCAAGAGTCGTCAAGCAAGCATTAATTAATGGCATATGCTATCGTCTTACAATGTTTCCTTTGCAACATCTGGTGCAATTGCTAGTGTACATGTCTTTTCAATAAGACATATATTTTATTTTCTTGTTTTCTTAATTATTTTGTTTATATCTATAATCTTACATAATATAAATATATAATATAGGTTGGTGTTTGTAAAGAAATACCTCTTGTACTATATAAAACACATAAAAAATGTTGTGCTACATACATAATATACTAAGACTATTTCAATTACAAATGAAAATTAAATTTAAATAACATATTCTTAATTTTTAAAATAATTTATAAAATAATATTTTTTTAATTATATCTATGAAAATAAATATAAAATAATAATAATGCTAAATATTATATGATTTATTTTTCATACTATACATAAAACTCTATTTAATAATTAAAATTAAGCTAAAGTTAAATTGAAATCTTAAATTATCTAATACTTATTTTAAATGTTATAATAATGATATAAGAATTAATCTATTTTAATTATATATATGAACACGAAGAAGATAAATAAAGCAACTAATAAATATATCAATTAAAATATTATAAAAATGGCAGTTATCTTTAAAGAGACTTTTTGGAAGCTTTTCTAGTGGGTTTTTCTTGTCAAAATCGGGCATCAATTTATTGGAATCACAAGTTTGATAGCTAATTTCTACACAATCAAAGGATCCGAGGGGTTTTTCAGGGTGCTGAATCCAAATATGCAGTTAAAAAAGCATTTTAAATAATACAAATCAAGATTTAACCTCAATTTTTTCCGCCGGATTTCGTCACCAGAATCTCCAAAAAATCGCACCAAAAACAACTACATAAAAATGTTACACTTCGTATTATTTATCATGTCATAAATAATATACTAAACTATAAAATTTAAAAATACTATAAAAATGTCGCACTTCGTATTCTATGTCACATCATAAATAATATGCTGAAGTATAAAATTTAGTAAATTTTATAATAATTGATATAATAAAATGTACCTTCATAATTATACATATATATGAATATAAAAAAAATAAATAAAAATATAATGTTATGAAAATGTTTTACTGGTTAATTTTCATTTTTTCAATGTTATACGTAGTATAATAAAATTATTTTTCAGCCATAAAAATAATATTAACTTGAGTTATTAAATTTCATTATAATTGATCAAATACAAATTTGTATTTTTATTATATATCTATGAGCATAAATAATATAAGTATTATTAGTAGTTTAAATAGGGTTAATTGTAGCATGAATTATAGATAGAGTGTGACATTCTCAATTAAAGTCTTCATTAAAAAAAAGAAGTGAAAGTGAAAATGTTGTGCTAAAATGTTGCTTTTTAGTGAGCTCTTATCTAATTGGTTATAATGAAGGTTTATAACCTTATTTTTTTTGGTAGTGGTTGGTTCAAATTGATATGGAGAAATTTAGTTCCGAATCAATGATATTTCAAATCCAAGAAACTTGTTTTGCACAACCAATTCTTGCCTCCAAAGCTCATGGGAATTGAACATGATTGATATAGAGTTGAATCCAATTGTGTTTGTGGCACTGAAGGCATGTGAATATGAAGCAACAAATTTATTCTTAATTCTCAAATGCTCTCTCTTTCTTTTGAAGAGAAAAATTGAGTTGGGATGATCTATAATTTGTGATTTCGTATTATTTTTTTTAAATAAATTTGTCTTGTTGTAAAGACAAGTTAATTAATATTTATGAATAATTCATAATAACAATTGTTTTACTATTAATTAAACAACTGAATTATAACTAGCACAATTATCTAAATTAAATCACTAGTAACTATAGATGGATATAAAAAACATTACTTTCTAATCAAAATACTTAGTTTCTAAAACATTTTGTATCTATAACTTGGTTGGAGGAAATAATAAAAACAACTTTCATAATCCAATTGAAACAAATGAGAAATGAAAGACTAACCTACTAATAAATGCCAAGCAATCTTGAACTAATTGAAAGAAAATATGGAGCTTCAAAGTGGAATCCTAATAATACCCATTTGAGTTTCTCTGACTTGCAGAACCATATACATTAATCAAAGACACAAGAAAGGAATAAAAACACAAAATCTTAATTTCTTTAATTCTTGAATTCAATTTCTTGTTATGGGATCAATTTATTGAATTTTTTATATACTCGAGTTAGAAATTATACAAATTATGCTTAAATAAAACAATTTCAACAAAGTTAGGAAAACAATCTGGAAGAAATCTTAAAATATAGTAACTCTATATCAATAAATCTATCTCTATGTTTCAATTTGTATGTCATTATATATTTGACATATATGTGTCCATTCGTCTATATGACATATATATTATCGACACTACATATGTAACTCCATATATCTGTTCTATATTTTCTCAATAAAATATTATGCTTTTTTTCTCCTGAAAAAATCTATCTTAATAAAATTGGGAGTGAAATTCTCACAAGATTCTAAAAACTAATGACTAAATACAATACCATTTTTAAATTATAGATGTGTAAAAATGGAGAAATAGTATAATTAATGTAATTGGAATTGAAAATAGAAAGAAAAAAAAGGAGAAAGAGACAAAAAAATATAAGTTAAATTAAGGAGTAATAAAACTTTAAAAAGGAACTATTGGGAAAAAACTTATAATTATTTTTTTCTCTTTAAAATTTTTGTCATCCTAAAAAAAACCATAGAAAAAGACAAAAACAAAAATAAGTCAATATAAAAGTAATACATCTAAGAAAAAAATTATTGGAAAGTTTTTTTAATTATTATTTTTATTTAAAATTTATTCTCTTAAATTGGAAATATGGAGAAAAACTAAAAATTCATAAAAATGAAAATAATAATAAAAAGGAAAACAAAAAAGTTAAATAAGGAGGAAATAAAATTAAAAGCATAAAATTAATGACTAATAGAAATATAAGTTACTAAACAACCCATTATAAGACCTCAACTAATCATCTTACAAATAAATAAATTTAAATTTAATGAAAATAACAAAAAATGAATTCTCAATGTGAAACTATGGATAAGCGACATATATGTTTGGTCGAAAACAAAATAATATGCACTGAAAGGAAAAACTGAATACCTAGTACTATGCCTACAAAAGGCATAATATATAATAAATAAATACGTAAATTCTTATGGAAGGTATAATACATAATAAATAAATACGTAAATATATGAAAATATTGTATTTCTTATTACTTTTTTACAATATATACAATATATTAGGATTATATTGTGTTTTAAAATTAAGATCAAGTTGAATATGATCTTCTTTTGATTGTTTCTTAGGGAAACTTTGAGATGATTGACATATTTAACTAGTGGTTTGTGAAACCATGACCGAGGGGCATCTAAGCCATCAAAACTTAAGATGAAGTTGAAGATGATTTTTTTTTTTTTGTTTTTTTTTTTTTTTTTTTTTGTTAGGTAATTTGAATCTTTAAATGACCCGGATGTGGGTGTTAGTATCGCATTCAATGTGAGCCATGTGCACGCCACGTGGAGAGGACATCGGGCAGCTGAACAAGCAGGTGGTGAGGGATATTAAGCAGGCTGATACGAAAGGCATTCAATGCCATTCAATATAGCCGCTGTCCCAAGGTAATCGCTGCGGAATTACCAGGATGGCAGATCTGGTAACCAGAACATTCTCCACAGTTTGATTTTGGTGGCAAGAAGAGAGCTTAAGCTCCAAGGAAGAAAGAGGGGAAGGTCAGTTAGGAAAGAGGAAGGTGGCAAAGGCGGGAGCAGGCCTTTCTACACAGTTCATTTCATCCCTGCATCTGCTCCTGGATTAAGGTCCTCTCGGGATGTAGCAGTGGAGATTGTTCACGGGATTTGCTCAGTGGTGGTGCAGCATGGCGGAAGCGATGCTTCCCCTGCTGACGAATCCGGCTTCTTCAACGTTGTTGCGGTCAGTGGAGCAATTGTGGTGTTAAATAATCTTCAGGCTGGGACAGGGCATCCATTGCCTTCAAGCATGCTTGCCTCATATCAAACTCATTCCATGGCTCCTCGTTTAAGGGCTACTCCTTGGCGTGGGTGTAACTCTGGGCAGCGGGGAGGTTCTGGAGGGAGAGGTAGTCAAAGCCCTCGCTGTATCTCACCTCTCGCCTGTGCGTCTCCACCTTCGACCAGATCAGAAGATTTGGACCACTCCATCAGCAACACAGTGCAATCAACTAGGTTCCAGTTCAGACGCAGGACAAACAAACCTTTGATTTCGGCTCTCGTGACGGTCATCTTCTCGGAAGAAGACGAGGAAGATGGAAGCTTGAAGGAGTCTACTGAGGAACAAACGCCTTCTCCCTCGGACAATTCCTCACAGAGGAGGTGGATGGAAGACAGTTCTTACGCCCCTTCGTCACAGAGCAAGTTAGACGAAGAAAGCACTTTTTTTCATTCATAGGAGTAGGCAGAGGTGCTTCAAGAGATAGGGAGCATGAAGGACAAGAAAATTATGGACACTGCACAGCAAAAAGTAGAGGCACCCCAGGCGATGGAAGATATCAGGCATGCTTCACCCCAGAAGCAAACCATAGATGAGGAGCCTGATAATTCCTTTTCAAACATTCTATATCTCAAGCTGCCACCGGGAATGAAGCCTGAACATGTCCAGGACGGTGTGGAGGTCACCTGGGAGCGCGCCCCGGACAAGGAAACCGGGCAAGGTTCAGAAATTTTCAAGTAGAAAGCTCTGTTTTGAGGGTAAGGTCTCTTGCTCTGTTTTGGTGGTAAGGTCTCTTGCTCTGTTTTGGTCGTTCGTGATTATGGCTTGGAACTTTTGGATCGGCTACACTTGTTTGGCTCTAATGTTGCAGCGTATAGAGGCTTGCGACGAATCCAGCATGATAGTGGCAAGTCCACAAATTTTTTGTATTTTTGATAATGACACGCAATTTGGCAGGTTTTCAGGACTATAAGACCTCTTTCCATTGCTCTGAAGTCTGTTCTTGCTTGTAGTAATTTGTACAATGTTCCTTACAAATAGTGGAACAGATAATTTTGTGAAAATTTTTGATAGAGAGCTGCTAAGCCACTCTCAGAGGTTAAATCCTCTTGTAAATATGTTTACAGTTTTTTAATATAAGTAGATTAGTCTTTGCCCAAAAAAAAAAAAAAAAGAAAAAAATTGAATATTTAAATGATTGACATCCTTAACTTGTGGTTTGTGAAACGATGATTGAGGGGCATATAAAAAGTCAAAATCACTTGAGGATCACGCCTAGTGTAGGCTACACCAACCCTTAGTAAGGTTAGAATTTTCCAATAGGATTTCAAACCAATGAACTCTTCACCAAAAAGTTCCTTAATAAATGCCTTCTCACCATATATCCTACACTTTATTTAGCTTCCTACACTTTATAGCTAAGCTAAATATGAAAATTATTAATTTTTATATGAATTATGATAACTATAATAAATAATCAATCAAAAAGTAAATACTCTAAAAATATTGGACTCAATAGCATTTTTCATGTCATACATAACATATTACACTCATAATTAATGTAGGTTAGTTTTTAAGTTTTAAAATAATTTACAAAATGAAAATTTATCTTCTAAATTATACGTATGAATATAAATAAACTAAATAATAAAAAAATAAATGAGTAAATGCTATGAAAATGTTGTAATTTATATTAATAATTGATAAAGTGAAAATTTATTCTCTTAGTTATTTGTATTTATTAACATAAATAAAATAAATATTGAATAAAGAAGTAAATACTATGAAAATGTTACACTTCATATCATACTTTTTTATGCCATGCACAATACACTCACATTATATTTGAATTTTAATATTAAAATTAATTATGCAAGTTATTCGATTTTATAATAATGGATAGATTGAAATTTTATCTTTTTAGTTATATGTGATGGGTCTTTTAAATGGAGTTGTCTATAATGCGACTTTTTGGAGATTCCGATGACGGAATCCGGCGGAAGAAATGAGGTTAAATCTTGATTTTTAGCAGTTAAAATGGTTTTTTAACTGCATATTTGGATTCAGCGCCCTGAAAAACCCCTGGGAGCCATTGATTGTGCAGAAACCAGCTATCAAACATGGAATTCCAGTGAATTGCTACCGGATTTTGGCCGGAAAGATCCGCCGGAAAGGCTTTCAAAAAGTCGCGTTATAGACTACTGCCTTTTAAATTGGCGAAAGGCCTTTCTAACCACTCATAGGTATATAAGGTTATATTTCATTTACTTTTTTGTGCTTAATAACATTTTCCTAGTTGAATGAGTTTTTATGATAGTCTAAGAGATTTTTAATACAATATGTGCCTAATGTGTTGATTTGCAGGACTTTCAAGTGATTTTGCATATTTTTGAATGAGATATAGCGAGATATATTTATGGGGCCTACTCCCTACTATAGAGGAATTCCAACATGGCTAGATAAGGATTATGTGTTGACCCAAGAAACAATATGTAGGATTTTAGGGATTTTTCGACAGAAATGAGTATTCCCCTCAAAGAGGTTGTGCTATACGCATTTATATAAGTAACAGGCTCTAAAAACATTGTAGTATTAGAAGAAAAGCATAATGAAGGATATGAATAATACGATAACATTATACTTCATGAAATTTTTGTAACTTTGTCATGTACAATTTTTTATTTTGTTTCTGGAAGTGATATCTAATTTTAGCTCTTAATATAGCTTTCTTTTAAGGTTTTTGAGCTTCCCTATGTGAGGGCCCACCCTAGGTGCTAAATATCCCTATTGTATCATTTCCATTCACATATTTGTTTATCAATGCAAAATATTTCTGAACATTACTTTCAATGCATGGTTATTTACAGAGTTTATGAGTAGTATTTTATTGCATGTTATCTTAGGATTTAGTGATGATAAATTGATCTACATTGCAACTATTAGAAACTTTTCACCCTTGCCATGTCATTGTCACTTTTTATTCAAGTTTTAACCTAGTCCACCCATGAGCAACACTCAGAGAAATAAACTCTTGTATATAAAGGTTGTAGATTGTGTAGCTAGTATGAGAATAGTAGTTTTAGAGTTTTTTGTGAATCCATTGGTTTAATGAAAGAAGAATAATTCTACTACACTTACTTGCCAAATTTATACCTACATGCTAATTAATGGTCAAGTCCCCTTTCATTTGATTTGTTTTAATGACCTTTTATAGCAACGACTTGAAAATTTCTTTTGAAATTTGAGTGGGATTCGATCGTCGAATTATGATTTTTTCATTTGATAAAGGGTATTTTAAAATTAAGTGAGGGGTCTCACATTTTCGTGAATTAACATACTTCTATAAAAGCAACCCTTCAAGACTTGTTTTCTACCTTTTTTATTAATTCTGCAAACTACCTTTGAACGAGAAAAAAATTATCATATTAAGACTCTTTTCATTAACATTGTTGGGATTTGAAGGTGAGGTTACATCATCAATCATCGATGGCCAACAATGGTCCTTTACACTTTGCATGAGAAAAAACATACTCCATCTCTGTAATCCCTCTCATAATGACTAGGTATATCACTCCACATTCATGTGGAGGCCCATGCAAGAAGCCACTTGGAAAAGGGAACAAGACACCAAAGACTCATTTTCCACACAAATGTACTCTTCAATTTCATCCAGGTGCACACTGAACTTGCACAGTAATGACCCTCCATCAACCCTACCCATATGATAAACCAATGATGGCAGGAAAATCCAACGATCATAATTCTAACACATAATCATGCAGAAAGAAGTGTGAGATGGCTCACGAATGTCAAATCCATTAATGTGAGAATATTTGTGATGAAGTTCCTTGTGATCCTTGTAGGATTTTAATAAATGATGCCTCATCATTTTGTGGGAAAAGATAGGAGAATATAATTTGTTGAGATATGGAGACCCTGTGTTAATTGGATTGTAGGAATGGTGTGTTTCATTGTGAGAATGTGTGTATGAAGATGATTTCTTGTCAAAATTGCAATTTTATCCAGAGATGTCATCCTGGAAAGTGTGGAGAATGTGAAATGTTACCTGAGAAGTTTAAGTCTTATCATTGTGGGAAAACCCAACTGAAAAATAACCAGAGGAAGAGTTGCAAGGATCTTGAGCCAACCTATTAAGAGATATGTGGAATCGTTCTTCCTTGTCAAACGAATTTGTGAAGAAATACTTGTGTAAACATTTGTGAATGATTTCCCATGTGGAACATAGTTTATTTTTTGCAATAGGACTTGTGGTAAAATAAGTCAATGTTGAATCCACTTTTGTACTAAGTCTTACCATTTACCTTCGTGTAACTGAATCTAATCATCATCTATTAGAATGTGATGTTGGAAAAGTTGTGGAGCTCTAAAGAGACATTGAAAGAACACTTGCACAACTCCTTGTCAGCCATATACCTCATTCTCTGATATAAGATGCAAATTTCCAATCCAAATAACATTGTCTAATGGTAGATTAACAACACAAGTGCCATGTGATGCTAGAGGAAACAATATGAAAACTGATCCAATTTTTTAAGCCTTTATACACAAATATCCTTCTCCTCCTTGACCATTGTAGACACATTCAAGAAGAGTGCCTCTTGGAGCCATAATGTGTCTCAGATGTTGAGTAAAGTTTTAAATTCTCAATTTCTTCTAAAATAAAATGCATTCCTTTGCATGCTTTTTGTGCAATGCCCAAGTAGAAAAGGGATACATTGAAGCTTGTTTAAGAAAGATGTAACCTCTCTGTATAATTTGTAGGAAGTGATCTAACAAGTGTTTCGATTGTCTAGTCCACACAAAACACAATAGACCCTCTACGTCATATTGTATATTCAAAGGGTTCAATTCTTGCATGAGGGTAGGTGTATCCTCTACCTTTAAAATCATTTGCAGATATGCATTTCAAGCTTTTCATTCACCTATTGGATTTACCGTGCGATGCAAATGTGAATTCACGGATATTCAGGTTTGAGGTGAGTGTGAGCTACTGTGGCTAAATGATTATAATGCCTAACTTATATTTAAATATCACACAATTATTGTAACAACTCTTAAGGTTGTGAAATGTGTCTACAGATTAGGTGGGAAACGAATCACATGCAACCTAAAACAAATGTAATGCCGAATCATAGTGTATGGAATACAAAAAAAATCAGACGAATGAACAAATTCACGGACAAGAAATGAACAAGAGTTAACTGATGGTTCAAACAATGATAATTTTTTTTGTTTTGGATATTTAAGGATGCCCTCACATGTATATTTTAATTATAATTCCATAAAAAACATGTTTCCATAGAAATTTTTATTATCAAATATGTTAAAATTTGTTATTATTTAAGTAATTGATAAAATTATTTGTGTTATTTTTTATCTCAACTCACAACAAGGAAATATAGACCAAAATCACCCATTTCAACAAGAAATATGGAGAAATTGTACCAAAACAACCCCTTATTTTGAAGGTTATCAATTATGATCTATTTATTTATTTACAAGGCATTCATGTTGGCATAATGAGACAAGGTATTTAACTTGAAAATATGTCTCATGATTTGTAAGGCTCAAGACAACAGTAGAAAGATTTCATTGTAGCATGGACCTTGCCTATTGTTGATATTTTCATGTCTTTCGAGAGTTGTCAAGCAAGCATTAATTAATGACATATGCTATCATCTTACAATGTTTCCTTTGCAACATCTGGTGCAATTGCTAGTGTACATGTCTTTTCAATAAGACATATATTTTATTTTCTTCTTTTCTTAATTATTTTGTTTATATATATAATTTTACATAATATAAAATATATAATATAGGTTGTTGTTTAGAATGAAATACCACTTGTACTATATAAAAAACATAAATAATGTTGTGCTTCATATTATTTTTCATGCCATACATAATATACTAAGACTATTTCAATTATAAAATGAAAATTAATTTAAACTACAATATTCTTAAAATTTATAATAATTTATAAATGAATATTTTTAATTATATCTACGAAAATAAATATTAAATAATAAATAAATTCTAAAATATATTATATTTGATATTATTTTTAATTTTTTTGTAAGGTGGGTGGTTCCGTTTTCTATTCACATAAAAGAAATATTACATAGCCAGGGTGGTTTCACCCCGCCCCGAAGGAAAACCGGGTTTTTTGACCACCGATAATTCTTTACAGTAGCCCAAAAATAGAATGTTTTAAACTGTTCTTTCCTTACTTTATACCCTTTGTCTATCCTCCTATTACTAGCTATATACTGCTTCATATTTATAAAAATCATCAAAGTTTTGCATGCCTAAAGTAAAGCAAAAAGAAACAGATCCTATATCCAAAACAAAACATGCCTTTGTTCATTGTTTTTCTGGATCAACTTGCTAAGCTTTCTCCTTCTTCACCAGCACTCCGCTTCCCTCCAGCTGTTGTTGCAGGTCCTCTAGTCTTTTATCTTGCATAAGCAGGGTTATGACTATGTTATTTAATTCTTTTTTTAGATTTGGGATGCTCTGTGCCATCTCAACCATTTCCATGGCTACCTGTTCCAAGGCTTTTGCCATGAGCCTTTTCATGACCCAGTACAAGTGAAGAGACTGCTTGTAAAGGGTCATCCTGCCTCTGGTATGACCAGGGTCAGGCATGAGGGTAATCCAATCCTCCATCTCTTCTTCAGATTGGGCCTCGATGGCTTCTTCTTTCCAGTGTTCCATGATTCTCCTAATCTTAGGATTGGACTTCTCCCTATACTCCTTCTCCTTTATTCTGACCCTGTTGGCAATTGTTTGCCTTGTTTGTCGTATGTCATCACCCACATCACGCTCTGGCTCCTCCTTCAGGCTGGGGCTGCATTGACGCCCCCTTCGACTTCTCCCTTCCGCCAGGTCTTTTCGTCGACGCCCACCTCTGCCTCTGCGCCCCTTCCCTCCACGGGAGCCTCCCCTGCCTCTACTTGTAGACCGAGCTGGGACGTCTCTTGCTTCATCGATTTCAGTTGCTGGTTAACAGTTCCACTAGCCTTTCCACGCAGCATTCTCCTGGTCATCCTCCGGCTCCTCGCTCTCCCCTTCTGATATCTCAAAAACCTGAATTTTCGGCTGCACGTCGTCCTCAACCTTTCATTTTCCTTTCCTGTCTGCTTCGACCTTGTTCTTTTCTTCATGTCCACTACTACGCATCCACCTTCTCGCACTCCCGCTTCCTTCTGCCTCCATCTTCCTTCGCCCACTGCAATAATCTCCACCCGCTTCTCTCTGGAATCTGTTCGGGCTGCAGCGACGTCCAGGACTCCAGGCTTGAGGTAGAATACTCTTCTCTCGGTGCTGCTCTCGTCGCCACCCTTTGCTCTCAAGACTCCTCTGTATGCTGGTATCATTTACTTTTTTCTGTCTGTGGGTAAGCCCGAGGCCTGCAGCATTATGAACTAATACCTTCGCCGTCCTTCCGTCCCTTCCAGCTATCAACTGACCTTCTCCATTACGCTGTCGGCCGCTCCACTTGCCAGTGGTAATGATGCCGTGATATGCGTCTGCTGCAGCCTGTTTCATGCACCGCCGTTTCATGATGTCCTTCCTTGCCAGCTCAGCCAGCCCGATCGGGCAATATTTGATATTATTTTTCATACGATACATAAAACTATATTTTAATTATAAAATTAAGATAAAGTTAAATATCAAAAATCTTAAATTTATCTAATACCTATTTCTTAAAAGTTATAATAATTGATATAATGAAAATTTATCTATTTTAATTATGTGTATGAACACAAACAAGATAAGTAAAGCAACTAATAAATATATCAACTAAAATACTATAAAAATGGAAGTTGTCTTTAAAGAGACATTTTGGAATATTTTCCGGTGGGTTTTTCTGGTCAAAGTCGGGCAAAAATTTATTGGAATCGCAAGTTTGATAGCCAATTTCTACACAATCAAAGTGTCCCAAGGTTTTTCATGGTGCTGAATCCAAACATACAGTTTAAAAACCCATTTTAAATAATACAAATCAATATCTAACCTTAAATTTTTCCACGAGATTTCGTCACCGGAATCTCCAAAAAATCACACCAAAGACAACTCCATAAAAATGTTTCACTTCGTATTATTTATCATGTCATAAATAATATACTAAACTATAAAATTTAAAAATACTATAAAAATCTCGCTCTTTGTATTCTATGTCACCTCATAAATAATATACTAAGTATAAAAAGTAAATTTATAATAATTGGATTTATCATTAAAATGTCTTCTAATTATACCATATATATGAATTATAAAAACACAAATAAAAAATAAATGCTATGGAAATGTTTTACAGTTTATTTTTCATTTTTAATGTTATAGTAGTATAATAAAATTATTTTTCAGCTATAAAAAATAATATATAACTTAAAAAATAAGAGTTATAAATTTTTCATAATTGATAAATTACAAAATTTTATTTTTATTATATATCTATGAGCATAAATAAGATAAGTATTATTAGTAGTTTAAATATGGTTAATTGTAGCATGAGTGTGACATTCTCAATTAAAGTCTTCATAAAAAAAATAGAAGTGAAAGTGAAAATGTTGTGCTAAAATGTTTCTTTTTAGTGAGCTCTTATCTAATTGGTTATAATGAAGGTTTATAACCTTATTTTCTTTTGTAGTGTTTGGTTCAAATTGATATGGAGAAACTTAGTTTTGTATCAATGATATTTCAAATCCAAGAAACTTGTTTTGCACAACCAATTCTTGCCTACAAAGTTCGTGGGAATTGAACATGATTGATATAGAGTTGAATGCAATTGTGTTTGTGGCACTGAAGGCATGTGAATATGAAACAACAAATTTATTGTTAATTCTCAAATGTTGTCTCTTTCTTTTGAAGAGAAAAATTGAGTTGGGATGATTTATAATTTGTGATTTAGTATTAATTTTTTTTAATAAAGTTGCCTTGTTGTAAATACAAGTTAATTAATATTTATGAATAATTCATAATAACAATTGTTTTACTATTAATTAAACAACTAGATTATAAATAGCACAATTATACAAATTAAATCACTAGTAACTATAGATGGATACAAAAAATCTTACATTCTAATCAAAATACTTAGTTTCTAAAACATTTTGTATCTATAACTTTGTTTGAGGAAATAAGAAAAAACAACTTTCATAATCCAATTGAAACAAATGAGAAACGAAAGACTAACCTACTAATAAATGCCAAGCAATCTCCAACTAATTGGAACAAAATATGGAACTTCAAAGTGCAATCCTAATAATAACCATTTGAGTTTCTTTGACTTGCCAGAACCATATACATTAATCAAAGACACAAGAAAGGAATAAAAACCCAAAAGCTCAATTTCTTTAATTCTTGAATTCAATTTCATGTTATGGGATCAATTTATTGAATTTTTTATATACTCGAGTTAGAAATTATACAAATTATGCTTCAATAAAACAAATTCAACAAAGCTAGGAAAAACAATCTCGAAGAAATCTTAAAACAAGTAACTCTACATCAATAAATCTATCTTAATAAAATTGGGAATGAAATTCTCACAAGATTCTAAAAACTAATGACTGAATACAATACCAGTTTTTAATTATAGAAGTTATGTGTAAAAATGGAAAAATAGTATAATTAATGTAACTGGAATTGAAAATAAATAGAAAAAAAGAAGGTAGAAAGAGACAAAAAAATATAAGTTAAATTAAAGAGTAATAAAACTTTAAAAAGGAATTATTGGGAAAAAAATTATAATTATTTTTTTCTCTTTAAAATTTTTGTCATCTTAAAAAAACCATAGAAAAAGACAAAACAAAAATATAAGTCAAATTAAAAAGTAAT
>APFE031169751.1:2033-21085 GCA_000404065.3 Pinus taeda
AACAGGGAGATCGTGAATAAGTGTGGCAGTGGGAAGATATAGGGAGAGGCGGAATAGAGAGAGAGAGAGAGGGTTATATGGAGAGAGTTGGAAAGGGAGGGAGGAAAGAGAGTGAACAAGTGAAGGAGCGAGAGAGAGAGGAAGGAATTGGCAGAGGGAGAGATAATGATAGAGGGAAAGAAAGAAAGGTGTTGACGGTGCTAAAAATTTGTCAACCAAGGGGATCTCCCCGATATGAATCAGTACTCACACCATTTGGTGTAGGAGTCTCATCCAGTATAAAATCTAGGTTGCCAAATCCTTAAAGATTTTCCTTGGCTCTAGATGTCAGCATAGGAGAGTGATGAAATGGTGCCTTCATAAAAAAAGGCAGGCATGTGCATGATCAGTGTACAATTGAAACTATGTCAAGGTTCTTATACTGCAAAGGGGGGAGAAAAGAAAGCCTCTAAGTGAGAGGTAATAGTACCACCCATGAAGGGACACACATGAACACGAAATATCTATCTGACATCCAGCGGAATAGTCCAAAATGGATGCGACGGTCATTACAACCAACATCAAGGAAAGATTTGTCTAGTATCCCGCAGAATAGTCCACAAGGATGGAACATCGATAAAAACCATTATAGCACATTCTCAATAAGATAAGCACAAAATAATCAAAATAGCTTAACTATCTTAGTACATGTGAAAGGAAATGTGAAATACAAACATCCAAAGAATAGTCTTACAAACTTATGAAGAGGAATTAATGGGATTTGGTATGAGGTATTCATTGTGAATGTTTTTTTTTAATATTATAAAATATAATAAAGTTAGGTTATATATTCAAGATTGCAAGATATTTTTAGAGTAAAGAAAATGAAAATGGATACCATTTCAACAAGATTGTTTTCTTACTAATCATTAAATATAAATTAATGCAGGGATTATATTGACAAAAATAGGGTAATTCGAGAATGTTCTTTTTATTTTTTAATCATAATCCACAACACCTACCTTAGAATGAAAGGAGGATGAAAGGGAATTATGGTGCTTAAGCCTTCTTTAGGATGTTAATGGAACAATACCAAAAAAGAATTATGGGAATTAAGGCTTCTTGTGCTAAGTCTCTGTAATTAAGTAATTCTTTAGCTAAGTCTATGCAATTTGCAACAAATTCATAAAGTGGATAACGAAATCGATGGTTAGTGTAATAAGGGGGGAGTAAAAGGAAATATAAGGTGAACTCTGTTGGGGAAAACTAAAGATGAGAATCATGGAATCTTAACCATGTGGAGGAGAAGGTCTTTTGTTCTATGCTTTTAAATTCTATGTTTTTCTATTTTTCTCCTTTAACTATACAAGTTTCATCTTAATTTGTTTTTTATTTTTAGTTTTATTATCTCTCAATAAATTGAAAATGGTTTTATAATTGATATTTTTATGAACCAATTAAAATTTCATATAAAAATTATCAAATATAAGAAAAAATAAAAAATAGATAAATTTCTCCACTCACTACATTTACAAATAAGTTTAAATGCCAAATAGAAACAAAATAATGGAGGGCAAGGGTTGTTGGATGGGACACAATCGACATGCAGAGATCAAAGAAGAGATATTGGGTTTATCCACTTTTTAGAGATAGATACAACATGAAATTTTCCTACAACATGATATCACACAAATTGCAGAGAACGATGGCTATAACAAAGAAAATGACGATATGAGAAACTGAAGGGCTATGAGTTAAAACTATTCACCCATATTTTCAGTTGAGCTTGCTTACATAGTAGAAATAAAGTAGAAGCTATTTTATATGTTTCCAATGCACCTTTAGAGATGCACTCAGGAAGACTCATCAATCGCAGAAATGTAAATACATTTTTAGCTCCATGTCAACATAGAAAACGAGAGAGGGGGTTTTCTTCCTTAGTTTCCTCTAGAAATAACATTAATTTACAATTCAATGATGTCACAAATAATGATTTAGTTTATCTATTTAGTTGGGTTTATATAGATTAAAAATAGATGGGGGAAATAACGTCAAAATACGGGATTATAGGAATGACATATTTCTACAGTGGGTCATGGGATTTGATGAGGGAGGAAAGGAACATTGAAAATTCTACTGTAATCTAGGGAACCAAACTGAAGAATAAATCATGAATATGAATATAAAACAAATACAAGAAACATAAATGTCATAGCTATGGAGCTATAAAAAGGGCCTCTTTCACCTCTAATTACCTCACATTAATATGTCAATCCGGGAACGTTTTTTTATTTCAAAGAGTATCTCAGTCTGAGGCTATCATTTGCCAGAGTAATGCTAGTAGCACAGTGTTTGAAAATACAAGAGTAAATGTTTGCTTGTTTACAGCTTAACTACTTCAAAAGATTAAATCATTCATTCAGAATACTAAGCAATTTATCAGTCAAGGGTTCGGTAGCAATAATCCATCCCTTTGGAAACTGCTGGAAAAGGAAATCAGAGAACAGATCGTGGGTCTGGGAGCCGGACAGTAGATGTGAATGCTCACTATAGCCTAAGATCATTCTTCGCACCAATAAAAATAAATGGAATGATAGATAAGAAATGGAACAACAATTAAGAAATCAACGAATTTGAAATGTAATAGCAATTATAAAATGGAACAACGAATCTGAAATGGAACAACAAGTCTAAAATGGAACAACAGTTAAGAAATAGAACAACAACTAAGTCTAAGAAACAATAACATCTCAGTCTATCAGATCAAATGCATTAATCACAATCTACAAGAATCAAACGAAAATCCTTCACTCTTTAAGGACGGATTTAATAACACACACAAATGGAACAACACTGATCACTGATACATTATGGAATAGCACTGAAAACCATATATACACACACAACACACTTAAATAGTAATCTGATCCAGTTATCACCTCAGTTAGAAACAATACGATTCCATTTCAAGATAGAACGACATTATTCATGAATCCAACAATCACAAAGAACAAAACTTCCAAGATGAATTATGTAATGTTAATGAACAAGTGCACAACACAAAGGCTCTGTAATGGAACATCAATAGTATTCTGTAAAGACTAGCGGTATTATGTCCACACCAAATCACATTGATAAGAAAACCATGCAAAAACCAAGCATAATGGTACAAGAGCAAGTGTCCTCTAGGGTCGGGCCCTTAGCCTCCAGGGGTACACTGCTTGAAGTTATTCCAGACTCAAAGATGAAATACTAACCAAATTTGTATTAATGCATCAAGTAAAATTACAGCAGAGCAATTCTTAGCGAGACACGATGATCAAAGTTTTGATCTTCAAAGAAATTACATAAAAGCATAACAACATCTCCCCCCTGAGCTAACAGTGCTTCCCTTTTATAAGGGTGATGACGGAGATATCTAAGTGCAGAAATAGATAAAACAACGATCCCTCAGGATGAAGGATCTTGAGGGATTCACTAAACTGTTAGTCCTCAGTCATTTCTTTTCTTTCCTGTGCCGAGTTGATATCTCCACTTCCTTTCCCGGGCTAATTCACTTTCATATTGTTTGCATGCAGTCTCCCGTCGAACGGACAATGGTTAACCCGTCCTTGTCTTTTCCTTTGGAACGGAAAATTATCGTTTTTTCTCCTTCCTGCATAAGTAAATGACAATTGTCAGCGTTTTCATCTTGCATATTAATCTCACATGTTTTATTACAATTCTTTATCATTTTCCGAATTCATGATGTAGAAAGGCTTGTAAGTTCTAATGAAAAGACACTGAAATAATCATCAAAAACATACCTTCTTTAGTACTCCACACACCCCCCTACTTACCCTTTTTCATGCCCTCATGAAAACATTGTAGTTGACGTGTAAGGTAGTGAGTGAGTAGGCTGGAGATGGAATCTTATGTGAAGGCCTACAACCATGATGCGTAACTAGGTATTCAAAGAAATGGCCTGTCTGACCCTCAGGAATCTCATACAGGGCTTGGTATCTAGGTACAGGGTGCCAAATAATTGGACTCCGGAACCTATATCCTAACCAGGATGGCCCTGCCCTTAAAATGTTTTGCCATAGAGGTGCATGCAGTTGGCAGCTAATTTAAAATTCTCATACTTAAAAGGTTCCCTGAGCTAGATATTCGAATTAGATATTTGATACCAGAATTTAGCTGCATCAATGGCAGGGTCCTTGATAGAGAAAAAGTATTCTAATCCCTGCCGAATGATTGCCTCATGCATGGGTCCTAATGCTTCAATTAGCCCTGGAGTCCTCATGAGGTTTCTATGTTTTCTCCATAATTGTACTTGATCCCTAGGCTCAGCTCTTATCGATAAATCTAATCCGTTTTCTTGTCTTTAGAAAGAATTATAGGCTTTGAGCCATTTAATTTGATTAACCGCAAATGAAATAAAGGCCTGTAATTGGATATCCCCAGCAAAAGGGTCATGGTTCAGCTCGGTCTCCTGTTCTAGTACAAGGTTATGTAAATAAAACTCACATAGTAGTCTCTGAACTTTTACCCCATAGTGCTTACAACAGTTTATAAAATCATTGATGGTGTTAATTTGTATGGGATCACCTACTTTAACAGCCTTTATTTTTAATTGCAAATATCTTTCCATTAAAAAAAAGGCATAATTCTTAGCAGGGGCTCTACACGCTAGGAAGTCATTGTATAAAGAACATAAGGTATCTATCTGCTTGATAACTACATTCAACCTACGAGTTACCTTCACGACTTTCTCTTGTTCCCTTCGCCACCCTTTAAAGGCCTGGCTTTCAGATAGATTGACGTTCCTTAGCTACTATTGTAGCTCTTCATACTTTTCTCGGGCGACCGTTTGCTCTCTAAGTTTTTCTGCTTCTTGCTGAGCTTGCTTCAAACCCTTTTGTAGGGTTACCATTTTTGGATCTCTTTTTCATGCGGCAGTGAAGGCCGAGAGTTTTACTTGAACTTTATTATTGCGTTGCTTTGAGTTCATAACCTTTATCACTCCCAAAAGTCGTGCCTCTATCTGAATTTCCTTATCATAGGTCAACATCTCATCCATTTATATCTTAACATGAATATCAGTCCATTGCTGTTCCTTTTCAACTAGAACAACAGTGTGTTTCTCAGCATCATTTGGAATTGAAGCTTGGCTTTCGACAGGGTTTTGATTAGAAGGATGGATTCTGGTCCTCCACCCCTTTGCCTTGAGGGGTTTTGCTAGAGTGGTCACATTTTTCCTTCCCAAAGTCCTTTTTACCCTTTGCCTTTCTTTTAGAATCCTAATTTGCTGGTGGAGCTGGACTATTATGTTCAGTAATCTCTGTTGTTCCTTTCGCAATTCCCTAATTTTTTCAATTTCCTTAGAAGGAACAGCAGGTTGTTTACTGTGGCCTCGACTGTGACTAGTTTCTAGATTTTCATCCTGGGGTGTTTCTTCATTATTCTGCTCCGGCTGTTCCAGGGCAAGAACCCTAACTAGTTCTGTTATTTCTTGGGCGACCTCTTTTTCTGCCCTTATTTCCTCCGGAATTTCTTCTGGTGCCTTCTGGTTAGGAATGGATTGTTCCTGTTCAGCATCTCCTATCATCTTTTCATCATGAACAGGCAGATTCCCTTCTTCTGCCTCCTTTGCATGTGATTCTTCAGGTGCATTTTTCTCTTGGGGTTTATCTTCGGCATGGAGGTCTAATGGACTAGAAGGTTGGCCATATTCACCCATATTGGCCAAAACTTTGGCCAATTCATCTTCTCCCAATGGGTCTTGCAATGGGATACCTTCCTGCTATTCCATTTCCTCCTCCTGCTCGGATCACTCAGCTTCTTGTTCTTTGTCTCCTTCTTCTTCAGATTTCTTGGATTCTTCCTCTTTTTCTTCTTCTTCTTCTTCAGATTGCTCTGTCTCTTCTTCTTTTTCTTCTTCCTCCTCTTCAGATTGCTCTGCCTCTTATTATTTTTCTTCTTCCTCCTTTTCCTACATTTTTTCTCATTGTCTTCCTCTTCTAGCCATGGGGGTTTCTCATCTTCTATTTCTACCAGATGGCTGGTGCTTTCTTGGGGCTTCTCCAGCCCCCCTCGTAGTCGTGCTAGTCAGACCGATTTCCTACCGTTTTCTGGCCACTCGAGTGTGCTGGTGGCCTATTTACACTTTTCTAGACGCTCAGGTGTGTTGTTCATATGTTTTCATTTTTTTGGACGCTCGAGTGTACTGGTGGCATGTTTATGTTTTTGGAATGGTGTGGTCAATCCCCCATTTATTATGGAAATTAGCTCTTCCCAGCTACTTTGCTGTTGGGTGAGGCTATGGCTGACTATCAACCGAATCAACCCATGATGACTAATAACTGACTCTACGTGTTGTGCCTTTTTTATTCTCCGTGCAACGTAAAGAGCACTTTTGTTTTAGTAAAACTACGAGTTTAAGATGTCGTGGTCTTACCACATCTTTTCTGCCCTCACAGGTGATGTAGCTTTGAATGGTCTCGCCAATTCTGCCCACGGCTCTCCTAGTGCTGCTGGAAGAACCCCCTTTCCTCTAATTGTCAGGCTTTGGCCTTCATCCTGGAAGATTTCTATAATATTCTGCAATGTCTCCTTCTTTAACGTCCATACAGGTCCAGTGGCTGGCAGTCCCGAGACTTCTGCGATTATGTCGTCGGTGACTGCTATGTGTCTCCCCCTTACTGTGGAGTGATCCTCTTGTAAGTTCTGCAAGAATTCAATTGCCACAGTCTCATTAGACTCCTGCAAGCAGTTGAGATAAGTCATCCATCCTGCTCTTTCCAGGATTTCCCGGGCAGCAGCAGAGACTCTTAACACTTATGGTTCTCTCCAAATCGATCTTCCTCCCATGCTTTTGATATAAACTCTCAATGGAATGACATCTGTTCGCGCTGTTGAAACACAGGGAGGCTGACAGACGCAAGACTCGTTCAAACTCTAATGCTGCAGAGTATACAATGGAAATGGCTTTGAACAACAAGTCATGCAGAAAAAAAAATAAAAAGAAATAGTATACAGTTGAGTCGTATTATACCCCAGTACACAACTTCCCGAATAGTGAGCTGACACGTAATCCAGGGAATGATGAGGTTAACCTCCCCCCTACAATTTGATAGGCTGTCTCAGTCGTCAAATAAAGGACTAGCGCCCGTTCTAGAACAGAGACCTTAAGGAACAGCGTATGGGAATATGCCATGTTTACAAAAGTAGCAAATAACCAAAATTGAGGCGTAGAGTTGCGTCGCTTAATACGTAAGAGACTGTGGTGATATGATGCAAGGTTGGGGATAAGACATTTGCCATAAATAGAGAGTCTCATGCGGTCATTGTCAATTGTTCTGTCATGATTGGTGATAATATATATTCATGCATTGTATGGTTTGGGAAATAATATATAATTGATTACTAAGGCATAAGAAATAGAAGGGTGCTAATAACTTACCTATTGGTGTAAATAATGTGACTTCAATACCATTAACAGTGCTCTGCTACTGACTGTTGTCCATAACCTTGGCAGAGTTGTTTATTTCACCCATGGAACCATGATCCTTTGTGTATGCTGAGGAAATGTTGTGTAATGTCAAAATATAGGCCATTATGCTGGCTTGGTGACTATTTAGCCATAACTCCATTCACAAGGAAGGAGCGAAAAGTGGGCAGGCCGACTCATGATGAGACCTCTTGTTCCAAGGGTTGTTTATTTGATATATGTTTTGGACCATATCCTTGGTGTGGTGGCCATAATGAGAATGTCACTTCACTTTTTTCATCATGATCATGGTAGGACGGCTCTTAATGAGACCCCCTATCCTGCATTTGAAAACTTATAAGTCATGCTTGGTCTTTTTCTTTCTTTTTCATAAAGTATTTTCCCTATTTGTACATAAAGGGTGGTTCAACACTCCTTAAGAGTAGGAATGGTGGAAGAAGTATTAACATCCCAATAGGAATATATAAACCCTTTGCTCTTATTCCTGAATAATAATCAAAGAGGATTAAAAGGGACCAACATGATAGAGATAACCAATCAGAGCATAATTAGTAGAACAATGACAGCAAAAGATGATGAGTAAGCGTGTCATTCCTTCCGTCCTCTTACCAATTTAGGATAATTTCTTATAAAGATAGTGATTTATGATTGATTGATTTCAGTATGTTGTGATTTTGTATCCATTGCATAAGTGCATAGCTGTATTGTAAAAGACTTGAAAGAACAGGAACAATAAGCATCCTTAATTTAGAACAACAAAAGGAACAAGTTGTTTCACAGGGAGAGAAAAAGCATGCAAGTGGTGTTCCTTTTGGGAAAAGGAACAATAAAAGTCCACAAATGTTGTTCCTTTGGAAAAGGAATAGCAGAAAACGCAAATGCCGTTCCTTTGAAAAAGGAACAGCAAAGATGGAAAATGTTGTTCCTTTGGAAAATGAACAGTAGAACACACAGATGTCGTTCCTTTGGAAAATGAACAACAGAACACACAAGTGCCAATCCTTTCGAAAAGGAACAACATAAATAAAAAATGTTGTTCCTTTCGAAAAGGAACAACAAAGCACACCAATGTCGTTCCTTTGGAAAAGGAACAACATAAATCGAAAATGTTGCTCCTTTGGAAAAGGAATAGAAAAACACACAAAAATTTCATTCCTTTGTAAAAGGAACAACAGAAATCGAAAATGCTGAAAGGAACAACAAAAATCGAAAATGTTGTTCCTTTGGAAAATGAACAACAAAAATGTTGTTCCTTTGGAAAAGGAACAACAAAAACACACAAATGTTATTCCTTTGGAAAAGGAACAACAGAAATTGAAAATGTTGTTCCTTTTGAAAATGAACAGCAAAAATACACAAATGTCATTCCTTTGGAAAATGAATAGCAGAAATCGAAAATGTTGTTCCTTTGGAAAAGGAACAACAAAAACACACAAATGCCATTCCTTTGGAAAAGGAACAGCAAAAATCGAAAATGTTGTTCCTTTGGAAAAGGAACAACAAAAACACACAAATGTCGTTCCTTTGGAAAAGGAACAGCAGAAATCGAAAATGTTGTTCCTTTGGAAAAGGAACAATAAAAACACACAAATTCTGTTCCTTTGGAAAAGGAACAGCAAAAATAAAAAATGTTGTTTCTTTGAAAAAAGAACATTAGAAGACAAAAATAAAGAAAAATAACCTAAATTACAGTAAAATGACGGCTGATCCAATGGGGGTTGTTCTTTTGAAAAAGGGACAGCCAGAAGAAAATGATGTTCCTTTAAAAAAAAGGAACAACAGAAATAGTAACAGCAAAACGTTGATTCAAAAATATGTACAAAAATGATTCAGAAAAGAAATTATGTACAAACTGTAAAAAGAAGTAAATTCCTTAATGAATTACAGGTGAGGAAGACTTCTCTTCCTCCACCAAAATCTCCATATCTGTGTCTCAGCGTAGCTGCTGGCAGAAGGAATCCTGAGTGAGTGGTTTGTGATAGAGACGAACTCGGTGGTCATTTGCCTTGAAGGCATATCCAGGACCATCAATAGTGATTAGAGTAAGGGTACCATTGTCATGTACCTTCTGGATTTTGTATGGTCCCAACCAATGAGTCTCGAGTTTCCCAGGGAAGCCCTGAAACCTGGAGTCCTAAAAAGAGCCCAGTCTCCTTCATGGAAGACTTTATTTTTAATGAGAGCATCATGCCATTTAACTCGATGATGCTGAATCAGAACAGTGTTTTGAAGTGTAGAGAGCCTAATTTCGTCCAGCTCATTGATCTGCTGTAGTTGATTAATCTATGCTTCAATTAGATCTAAGCCAACTTCCAATGTTGTTCGTAATGTTTGGATTTTGAATTCTATGGGGAAAATGGGTTGTTTTCCAAACACTAGCTGATAAGGTGAGTAACCAGTGGTACTTCTCCATGTTGTTTTGTAAGCCCACAATGCTTCAGGTAGTCTGGCAGCGCAATCACGTCTATGTGATGCAATGGTTTTCATTAGGATTGCTTCTATTATTTTATTGCTTCTTTCTACCTGCCCATTTGCCTGTGGGTGGTATGGAGTAGTGATTTTATGCTGGACATGATAGTTGTTGAGTGTTGCAGCTATTATGTTCCCAGCAAACTGTGGTCCACCATCTGTAATTATCTCTCTTGGAAGGCCATAACACACAAATAGATGGAACATGAACTGTATCACAGAATCCTCTGTAGCTCTTGGCAATGCCTCTGCTTCAACCCACTTGGTGATATATTCTATTGCCACCAAAATATATGTTTTATGGTTTGATGATGGGTTGATTGGTCCAACGAAATAAAGAGCCCATCGCTCGAATGGTTCGATGACTAACTGTGGTTTCCGAGGCATCTCATCAGACTGACTATGGCATCGTGCTCTCTGGAAACTGTCACACGCTTGGACAAATTTCTTTTCATCTTTTAAAATCGTGGGCTAATAATACCCTGTTTGTAGCACTTTATGTCCAGTTCTGCGATGGGCGAAATGTCCACCACATGGTCCGTCATGGTAGGCTTTCAAAATGTCAAAGATTTCATTCTCTCGAATGCATCTCCTGATATGCATGTCTGCCCCTGTGTAGAACAAATAACCCCAATCCAAGAAAATCGAGTACTCTGTTGAACAATCTGTTTCCGCTCATTAGGGATTAGATGCTTTGGTAGTTTACCTATTGCTAGGAAATTGGCAACATCAGCATACCAGGGTGTTTGAACAGCCACAGCAAACAGATGCTCGTCCGGAAATTGATCTTCAACTGCTGCTACATCAATTGGGTTTGGCATTCTTGAAAGAAAATCGGCTACAGGATTTTATTTTCCAGGTTGATCCTTGATTGTAATATCAAATTCCTGCAATAAAATCAGCCATCTAGTTATTCTACCATTTGTGATAGGCTTGTTTGCTAAATATTTTATGGCAGAATGATCTGTGTACAAGATCACATGATATCCATTAATATAATGTCTGAACTTATTGATAGCATGTATTACAGCTAGAAATTCTTTTTCAGTAACAGTGTAGTTTAATTCAACAGGGGATAAATTTTTGCTAATGTAATAAATTGCATATAGTTTTCTATCCTCTTCTTGCCCAAGGACCGCTCCAATGGTTGTATATGAGGCATCAGATGATATCTGGAATGGCAAATCCCAATTTGGTCCTCGAAGGATTGGGGTTGTGGATACGAGCTTCTTTAGATCCTTGAAATCGCGTTCACATTTTTCTGTCCAAAGAAAATCGACGTTACCAGTTAGTGCATACAAAGGTGCAAAAATATGTGAATAATGTTCTATAAACCTCCTGTAATAACCAGAAAATCCAAAAAAACTACGTACCCCTGTTTGAGTGGTAGGAGTGGGGATAAGCAAAAGTATTTGGATTTTGGCTGGGTCTACCTGAATGCCAGCTGCTGAAATATAGTTTCCTAGAATAAGTCCTTCCATCATCATCATATAACATTTTTCGCGGCTTAAACAAAGCCTGGTAGCAATGCAGCGTTGTAGGACATTTTCTAGTGTATCTAGTGCTAGATCAAAATCATCTATGTATGGTGTAAATTCATCCATATATACTTCAAGTCTTTCATTTATTAAGTCTGCAAAAATGTTAAGGATAGCCCTTTGGAATGTGGCAGGAGCATTGCATAATCCAAAAGGTAAAACTCGGTAGGCAAATGTTCCCCAAGGACAAGTAAAAGTATTTTTGTCTTGGTCTTTATGGGCAATCTGTATCTAATTGTGTCCACTGAAGCCATCCAAGAAAGAAAATAATTTATTTCCTGACAAAGTGTCTAATACTTGGTCGATGAATGGGAGAGGGAAGTGGTCTTTTTGTGCTACTTTATTTAGCTCTCTGTAGTCCACACAGATTCTCCATTTCCCATTCTTTTTTGGTACCACCACAAGCAGAGAGACCCATTTACTATCAGAGATAGGGTAGATAAAATTGACATCTAAAATTTTTTGAAGTTCAGCTTTTACCACATATTTTAGATGAGGATTTAGTCTCCTTTGAGGTTGTCGAACAGGTCTCACATCTTTTTCTATGTAGATGTGGTGTGTACATAACTGGGGGTCAATTCCTTTCATATCAGGGTAGTCCCATGCAAATGCTTCTTTATATTTCCTTAACACATGAATGAGCTTCATTTCTTGTTCGGATGTGAGGATGGCATTAATGTTTAAGGTTTTTCCTGGTTCAGTTTCCACAATTTTACTATTTGCAACAGAAGTGACAGGTATTGTATGATCATGTGTATCTTTCAGAGGATCTTCTTCTAATTCATTATCAAATGCTTCTTTTATCTTATGACCTTGTGCGTGGGATGTGAGTTCAATTTGACTAATCAAATTATTAATGGCATCGTCTTCTGTTTGGTCTTTGAAACCAAGTGCCTCTTGCATAGTTAATGGAGATCTAATGTTATCAGTAAGGTATGATACAGGGTGCCTATTAGTTTTGACTATTGTGACACTTGGCTGCCCTGGAGGATATATAACTAAGTTCTTGATATCTGTTCCCCTGGTTATGATCATATTTCCTTGTCGACAGCCAATATAGGCATCATCAATGGCGAGCAAAGGTATACCTAAAATCAATGGATGTCTATCAAGTTGGGTTTTGGGATTTATTATCAGAAAATCAGTTGGATATTCCCAGGAGTCAACAGAGACTATGACATCATGTAGTGTGCCCTCTGGCCTAACCATAGATCAGTCAGCCAATTCTAGTAAGGTAGAGGTGGGTTCTACAAATAGTATTTTTCATTACCCTCTGGATCTATTACCAGTTGGGACATCTTCCAAGACCAATTTCTAACCAAATTTGGTGACGACAGGTTTACAGCAACGTTAATTAATGACTTATCCAATCTTAGGGCAGAATCTAGAGAACTGATCAAAGATTTCAACCTACGTTTCAATAAGATTCTAAACAAAATTCCTACTACTTCCCATCCTAGCGAGGAAGTGCGATGTGAATGGTATATCACTGCATTACCATCAAACATAGTAATCTTCATGGACAGGGCTAATAAAACAACTCTTGTTGAAATGCCTAGCTTTTGGAAAGTAGTGGTTGTTAAGATATTGATTGCAGCTCCTAGATCAACTAAGGCATTGGACAAGGTCTGACCATAAATTTGGAAAGTTACTATTGGGTTTTCTGGGTCTTCGTATTTAATGGGTGTTTCTTTTCCTGATAATAAGTCACATAGAGTGCCGACTACTTGGACTCTTGGATTATTTGTTATATTCCTCCTTGGTTTATTTATACACAATTATTTGATAGTTTTTTTGTATATCGGGATGTTTTGAATGGCTTGGAGGAATGGAATTTTTATGTACAAATTTTGTAATTCTCCTAGAATGTCAAAATCAAGATATTGTATAGGTCGGCGTATGACTAATTGTTCTAGAAACGGGGTAGAGGATGTGGTTTCTTGATTATGAGTTTGTTGTTTATTCACATCCTCTTCTTGTGACAGATGTTCTCTGGGTAACTGATTTTCAGCCTAAACTGTCTTATCTCCCTCGGTTTCAATAATACGCCCAGATCTTAACTGAAGATCATTACACTCCCTCAGATCGGCTCCCAATTCTGTTGTTTCTATGATTTGAGGAGATTGGACTGGTCTGTTATTTGGATTGGGGTTGGGTTGGGCTGGGAGTTGCGGTCTCAGATTATACTGGGGATTTTTTTGTAAGGCTAGCAATGTAGGTTGAGGGAGAGGAATGGTTCCTACTGGCTAGTGCATTGGTCTCTACCAGTTTGTCTGCCAGGCTAAAATTTGTGAAGTAGGGGGAGTCCATTGTGGTGGGTATGGCTTACTTTGCCAATGTGGTGGGGTATAAGGAAGATTTGGCCAACTAGATTGGCTTGCCTGATTCAGCCGCGAGTGTGAGGAAGGAAACAACTGTGGTGACCAGTTTGGAAATGGGGGTTGGAATTGACTTTGCCACATGTTATACTATTGAGCATTATACTTCGGAGGCTAAAAAGAAGAAGTTGGGTCTGGAAACATACCAGATTGTCGTGGCTACCACGGACATCACTGGTTGAGCAAATACACCGATTCTGGTTCTTCTTCTGCTTCCTTATATACTGCTTTCAATCCAGGAAGTGAGGGACAACTCTCCGTAAGGTCATCTTTTGTGCAAATGGTGCATGTTTGGACTGCATCCAGTGGACACTCCTTATGGCTATGCTTCTTCCTGCATCTAGGACAGAAGCTTGCCAAATTCTGTTCTACCTACATTTGCTTCTGCTTGGCTTGCATAATATCAAGTTGTGTAGTTAGTGTCCCTAGTATATCAGTTTTAAAATTTTCCAATAAATTTCCAATTTCTACATGCATTATTCCTTCTATCAAGATTTTATTATCTCTTACAAACTGATCATGTTCTGCCTATTTTACTCTTGCGCTGCCTCTCAAGCTCCTGATACATAAATCAATAATGTCAGCAAAACTTTCTTGATAAATCTCATTTTCCCATAATGTTTAATGTTTCGATCCATTGTTCCTTCATGCCCCTTACTAATGTTGTTTTCAACACATTATCAGGTAAAGGCAGTGATGCATAAGGAGATCTTTGTAGATTATACTTGAAACGTTCCACATACTCATCTAATGTTTCGTTTGGTCTAGCTATCATCTGGAATATATCGTCTTTCAGTTCTCTAGACCTGCAATAGTCCTGATATTTTTTTAGAAAAGATTCTTTCGTTTGATCCCAGTTATTTATAACCCTGCCACCTAATCCCATAAACCATCTTAAAACAGCCCCTTTTAGCGTAGAGGGAAACAGTTTTAGTTTCTAGGGGTCGGTGGTGTAATCATATCCCCTACACAACATATCAAATTCAAATAAAAATGCATCTGGGTCTTCTGGTGTAAGACCATGGAATGTAGGGATATGTTGAAGAGGGATTGCTTTCATAGGTGAATTTGCTACAGAATCCACTATGGGGTATTGTAATGTAGAGGTTTGGGTGTTTGGATGGTTTTGAGCCATTGGTTCGAATATATGCCAATAACCTTCTGGGATATCTAGGAGGGTATTCCTAGGTTAAGAGGGAATGGCTTTAATAGGAACAATTTTAATAGCACTTCCTCTATTTGGGATAATGAGAGTGCCTATTGTCTCAGGAGATTGAGTTTCTTCAAAGATGATTTTTGCAGCACTTCCTTTGTTTGGGCTGTTCAATGGCTGAGTTGTCTCAAAAGGAGATCTCGGTTCCTCGGTTTCCCCTGTCTCTCCTCCTCCTTCACAAAGATTACTGAAATTCCCTTCCTGCAATAGTTTTGGAGTAGAGTTTTCAATTTCTTGAAAGTCCTGCTCTTCAGTTTGACTATGCACCTCAATGAAGGCTACAGATGGTGAGCCTGTGGCCTGAAGGGAACTAGTAGGTTTTTTAGAAATAACTTTCCTGGGTCCTACCGAGGGCTCAGATTCTGCTTTCTTGTAGATTTTTCTATGAAGGTTGATCAACCAAGGGTCACTGGCCCGTTAGCTTTTTCTGGCTTGGGCAGAGGTTTGGAATTTTTTTCTGGCTTTTTCTGCTTAGTCATGCACTCAAATTAACTACTAAATCTTACTCAAACAAAACAACCGCAAATTTGCAGGAAAGCGGGTAGAGGATTAGGGCTTTTACATGCTCCACACGTAGGTTCTTACCTTTCATTTTCAAAACCCAATAGTTCCCTAGCAGGTTCCTAGACTACTCTGAAAAAAAAAAAGAACAAATGGCTACACTCTTTCCCCGACAATGGCGCCAAAATGTGGAGCTATAAAAAGAGTCTCTTTCACCTCTAATTACCTCACATTAATATGTCAATCCGGGAATGTTTTGTTATTTCAAAGAGTGTCTGAGTCTGAGTCTATCATTTGCCAAAGTAATGCTAGTAGCATAATGTTTGAAAATACAAGAGTAAATGGATGGTTGTTTACAGCTTAACTACTTCAAAAGGTTAAATCACTCATTCAGAAGACTAAGAAATTTATCAATCAATGGTTTGGTAGCAATAACCCATCCCTTTGGAAATTGATGGAAAAGGAAATCAGAGAACAAATCGTGGGTCTAGGAGCCGCACAGTAGATGTCAATGCTCACTACAGCCTGAGATCGTTCTTCACACCAATAACAAGAAATGGAACGACAGATAAGAAATGGAACAACAACTAAGAAATCAATGAATTTGAAATGGAACAACAAATCTAAAATGGAACAGCAAATCTGAAATGGAACAACAAGTCTGAAATGGAACAGCAGTTAAGAAATAGAACGACAACTAAGTCTAACAAACAGTAACATCTCAGTCTATCAAATCAAATGCATTAATCGCAATCTACAAGAATCAAACGGAAATCCTTCACTCTTTAAGGACGGATTTAATAACACAAACAAATGGAACAACACTGATTACTGATACATTATGGAATAGCACTGAAAACCATATATACACACAACACACTTAAATAGTAATCTGATCCAGTTATCACCTCAGTTAGAAAGAATACGATTGCATTTCAAGATAGAACAACATTATTCATGAATCCAACAATCACAAAGAACAAAACTTCCAAGATGAATTCGGTAATGTTAATGAACAAGTGCACAACACAAAGGCTCTGTAACGGAACAACAACAATATTCTGTAAAGACTAGCAGTATTATGTCCACACCAAATCACGTTGATAAGCAAACCACGGAAAAACCAAGCATAATGGTACAAGAGCAAGTGTCCTCTAGGGTCGGGCCCTTAGCCTCCAGGGCTACACCGCTTGAAGTTATTCCAAACTCAAAGATGAAATAGTAACCAAGTTTGTATTAATGCATCAAGTAAAATTACAACAGAGCAGTTCTTAGCGAGACACGATGATCAAAGTTTTGATATTAAAATAAATTACATAAAAGCATAACAACATCTCCCCCCTGAACTAACAGTGTTGCCCCTTTTATAAGGGTGACGACGGAGATATCTAAGTGCAGAAATAGATAAAACAGCTATCCCTTAGGATCAAGGATCCTGAGGGATTCGCCGAACCATTAGTCCTCAGTCATTTCTTTTCTTTCCTGTGCCGAGCCGATATCTCCACTTCCTTTCCCACCCTATTTCTCTTTGATCTTGTTTGCATGCGGTCTCCCGTCGAGGGGACAGCGGTTAACCCATCCTTGTCTTTTCCTTTGGAACAACCACATCTCGTTTTTTCTCCTTCCTGCATAAGGAAATGACAATTGTCAGCGTTTTCATCTTGCATATTAATCTCACATGTTTTATTACAATTTTTTATCATTTTCTGAGTTCATGATGCAAAAAGGCTTGTAAGTTCTAATGAAAAGACACTGAAATAATCTTCAAAAACATAACTTCTTTAGTAATCCACAATAGCTGCAACAAATATCACTATTAAGGCTCTCTAATACCCTCCTCTCCACTGTAAATACCTCCATTCATGACATCAAACAAGTCAACAAAACACAGATTTAAAAGAATCCCTTCTCGTTGATTAGATTTAAAAGCATAGAGTAACAGTAAATGAAAGACACAAAGCAAAAAGGCACACAAAACAGAACGACACACAAAGCAAAGAGTCAGAGTCACGTAGACACCGATAACAGGAAATACAATGAAATTCCCTACATAAGATGAAGCACTCTTACTGCAATTCCTTACATTTGCAAATGATGAAATAACTCGACTCTTCTTGATCCATATCGAAGAAATAAAATTTAAATTTGAATAATATAGACCCACAACACATAGACAATATAGAAAGAAACAGAGGATCCCAACACAGAGTCATAACCACACAAACATTGACATACTAAATATGAAACACATCCGATGCAACTACAACAAAGTTTGTTGCAAATACAAATGTGATAGAAGAAGCGGTTGATAGAAGAACTTGGAACTATTCATTCCAAGGCACCCATATATATACACCACAGTACAACCTCATTTGTTTCCCCAAAAGAAACATAAATATTCCCTCCCTTGGTATCTCAGAAAAAGCTTCATCCACCATTAGAGGAGCGGATCACAGTTCACCCCAACCAGGAATGGAAATTGACAGGCAAATTGGCCATCATGGGGTTATTTGCCTACCAAATACAGGTAAGAAAATTGAAAAACCGTCAAGTTTTTTTCTTCAAATTTTGGATATTAGTGGGGAGGTGTAAAAACCATCAAATTTAATTGGTGTGTCTGTTTTGAAATTCCAACCCTAACCACAATGTCTATAACAAAAATAAAGAAATTGAGATTATTTTCATGAAATTATTTCACATCAGTGCAAACCAATTCGGTTTTCTTAATTAAAAGGTTGAGATGATTTTCAAGGAATTAACTCCACATCCACGTCAACTATCCACATCAGTACAAAAAAGCAGTTGGTTTTTCTTAAATTTCTAATGTTCACCCTTGAATTTAAGGTGAAACCTTTGATACTAGGCAATAAGTACTTTATGTAATATTGGCACAAAACCTTGGTGGCCCTCTGCTTTCTGTTGTCAGTCATTAATATTACTGGCCTAGACCCTTTGTGGTCCTCTGGTTTCTGCTATCTCTCGTTAATATTACAACGTCACTAGAGAAGGAAGCAGTGACCATAGAGAGCTCATTTTATTTTTCTATTTCTATCTGAACGCGTTCAATATAATTGGTTGTTGTCTTCGTTTACCAATAGAATTACTCTTTTAAGTTTAATTTATTTTTTATTTTTTTTATTTTTTTAATTGAAAACCACATGTCTTTATTGATATGAAGTTATATGTTTACTCATTTTCAATATTAATTTGAGAAGGGCTACATAGTAGCTAGTACTTGCTGCTTAGCTTAAATATAGCTTAATGAAACAAAAAGATAACAAAGACAAATAATTCATCACCAAAATAAAACAACTAATAAAATATTATATTGTTGAATGACATCACCAAAAATCAAGAAATATGATTAACTAATATTGTTTATATTAAAATACATGTATCTATATGTGTGTTTTATTTCTACTAATATATATAATTGTCTATAATTAAATTTATTAAAATATGTTTTTAATATAATAGTTCAT
>APFE031169755.1:0-18751 GCA_000404065.3 Pinus taeda
ATTTTATAGAAATAGAAATTGGTTTTTATCAAGTTTTAAGGATTAGGTCAATTTATTTAACCACAAATTAGCATTCAACCCATAAATAGTGTAGTGAATTTTATTTTTCCTGATAAATAGTGAACCACATCTACAATGGCATGGCCAGATTTCCAGCTACCATATCCTTAACCTTGAGCAACCATCCATAGTAATTTCTTCAATGAAGTTAGCGCAATGTTGTGTAACAAAGCCATTAGTCTACAACCAAACAAGCTCGTCAATCCAATGTCTAGTATCCTCGCCTAGAAAAATCAATTTAGTGCATAATAGCTACGTTAAAGAAATTAAGGACTTACATCATAGCTGAATAAGATCAAATGAAAAACGAATAGAGCTGCCAGACGAGACACTTTTCCCTTGGAAATTTAAAGGGCAAGTGATCCAATATATAGAACCGGCCCCTCGATCTGGTCCATAGCATGCATTTTCAACTCGTCTGATTATGCCATGGTGAACATGCCTATGCCTAGCACCACACCGAGAATTAATCTGGTTGTTTCTTTTAGAAATACAAAAGCCTTCCCGTGCATGGATTACATTTTGCAACAATATGCATTCGATGAATTATTGTTTTCTATCTATTACATAATGTGGTTGATATAGTTCGAGAGAAAACAAAATGTCAGAGAAAATATTGTTCCGATTGTATTTAAATTTTGCATGCCATATATGTTTGTTAAAAAGGGAAATGGTACAGATTAAATATTGTTCCAATCGTTGTTGTATTTTACACGATATATAAATTTGTTCAGCTTTAACCGAAAAAAAAAGGTTAACTAAAAATTGAAATAGTTGGATTTAACACAATATATAGATTTGTTAAGCTTTAACTGATAATGAAGACCTCTATTAATGTCTTGTGCGAACAGGTGGGCAGACGGGCACACGTAGTGGTTGTGTGTTTTGCATGTTGTTGGATGTCTGGGTGTCTCACAATGGCGGGCTGAATGCTTGTCCCTAGCTGTTATAGAGCGTCAGTTCATAGAGAGAGCCCTGTTGTGGAAACAATTTCGCCTCTTGACTAGGTAGATATAGTTACGCTTCTCGTTGGATTTATTGACTGGACTAATGAAGTTCCAGTCTAAGAAGCAGCTGAGCCGAAGACTAGCAATGTATGGTCAAACTGGAAACTAATACTTGGTTAGTCATGTGTCCTATGCTTCTTTTGAACTTGGTCAATTGACTTGGCTTATTATTTCAATCCAAGTTAATATACAAGCTATTTTCGGCAGGTATGCCGTGTGCAACGCGAACTTGTTGTAACTAAGTTTTATCGCTTTATCCTCTATGGTAGTGATTAAACATGAATTTCTCCAGTACAATGAAAAAGGGTAGATATTTCCTAATTCAATATACAATTTTTAGAGGTAATTTTTCAATGCAGGCTTTAGTCCACTTCTTATTAATCTTTATATATGGTTATCAACCAGTGGCATAGTAAATTAACCAGTGGCATAGTAAATTTTAATTAATAGTTATCAACAAGTGGTATAGTAAATTTTAATTATATTTAATAAATTTTAAATGTTAAATATGGTTTAAACATAAATTTAGACATGCAAGAAAGTTATTATTAAAAATCTATATAGTAATTAAGATTTATGGAAGAATATCAGAATATATCAAATCTTTAATTCTCAACAATAAGATTGAAATTCGTAATTATAAAAAAAAATGTGGCATTTTCCGATAAATAAACATATATGCATAATAATATAATAATAATAAAGTTTGCAAGAGGGCCTTGGTCTAGGGTTTGGAGCCGCGAACAGTGGTTGAGTGTTTCGAGGTCTTGGGTCAAGGGGATTTGACTCCTGCAATTTCTTTTTTCTTTCTAAAGGGTGACTGGTTGGGTGATTCGATGTTTTAACTTTCCTATAGAAACACTTAAAGCATTACTTTCTTCGTTTTCAAAAGGAGTTTTTTCGGTGGTTTTTTTTTTTTTTGGGCATTTTAATCTTTCTCGCTACAAGGTCACCGCTAACTCTTGCTTCTCTGTCGAGTTTCCGCACATTGGTTTTACACCTAGCTTCTCCACTATTCGTTTCGTTACTCGGGTCAGTACAGTAAGTGTGGTTTGGTTTTAGTTATTTTTCTCTCATTAACAATAACTTGGATGGCTAGCGTCAAGGAATATGTGGATTTGGAACTGGAACCCAAGGACATTTTGTGGGTTTGGGACTTGTAACTGACTCAAAAGAACTTGGAGAAGGTTATCTTGTTATATGGGTCCTAATTTAGTGTTATATTATGCTTTTGATATTAAGTAAGTAATGTCTTTCTCACTTTTCTCAGTGTGTTGTGCTCTCACTTTCTACATATCGTGGAATCATACTCTAATTCATAAATGCTTTATTGCATCTAATATGTAACTTTTTATTCATTTAATAAGTTTGAATTTTCTCTTGAAAAAAATAATAATAAAAATTGTATGCATCTTTAAAAAAATCACATTCCTCTTCACCAATAATTAATAATATCAAACAATTTATAAAGATGTACCACAATACCCATAATTAGTAATATCAAACAATTTATAAAGATATAGCACAATTTTATATATTTTATTAAATGGGTGGTGTTTTACTATAAAGAGACTAAATTTTTATACATGTATTGATATGGTATTCAGAAAAAAAAAAAACATATTATATTAACAACATATTATATTAACATTTTAAAGCTTGTGAATTTTACATCATTATTTTAATAAGTGATCAAATATAATCGAGGAATCATGTCCGAATTAACATAATTTAGACCTTTTAAAAGTACAATTTTATAATTTTTATTCATATAAATAATCATTATTAATTGAAATCTTTCAAATAAAATTATTAGTGAATCTATAAAAATTATTTAGTGGGAATCTCATTGAGACTCTATTAACTAAATTTTATAATAAAAAAATTGATTATATAATTTAATCATTTAATAATACTATGTAAAAAATTAAAAGTTCATGAACAAATTCATAATCAAATTTTTGTAAATCACCTTTTTTAAATTTTCTAAATTTTAATAAAATATTTTTTAAATACCTGACATGGATACATTACCTTATAAACGAAGCACAGTTCAATTTCACAAGTAACTCTTGACTAAATTTTTGTAATGATTTCTCATTGATACATACTTATAAACCTTCCAAACTTTTGAATACAAAGATATTGTCAAACTCAAAATAATGCAAGAAGTTTCAAACCTTTAAACTTCCAAACTTTTCTTTCAGTAGTCAAATTCTAATCATTAAAGAAAAGAAAATGTAGATATCATTTGAAAAATGTTATCATTATTGCTAATTTTAAACATAATCTAACTAATTTTATCTTACTCATTCTTCTTAATAAAACATAAAACTAATTATATAAATTATCTATTATTTAATTTTTTTATTATTAGTATATTTTTTATTAATTGTTCAAACTTATGATATAATAAAGTTTCAATTATTTATTATTTTACGATAATTAAAATAGATTGTAGGTTAATTGACAATGTGTAATGTGGATATAGACTGCCTTTTAACTAGGAACTTTTTTGTAAACTAAGCTTTATCACTGTATTATCTATGCGTAGCTATTAAATCTTGATGTTTTCTAATCAATGAAAAAGTGCAGATGTTTCCTACTTCCAATGGGCTTTTAAAGGCAACTTTTCATACAGGTTAGTTCACTTCTATGTAAATTTTTATTGTATTTTAATATATTTAATGTTAATGTTTTAAACATGGATTTAGTGCAGTACAGGAATTATTATTAAATTATATTTAGTAATTTAGATTTAAAGGAGAATATCAAAATATGTATGTTAAAATTGAAATTTGTAACTAAAAAAAATGGTATTTTTCAATAAAAAAACATATATACATAATAATAATAACGACCGTATGCATTTAAAAAAAAATTAAATTCCTTTTCACTATTAATCAATACTATTGAACAATTTATCAAATTAATGCAATTTTATATATTTTATTAAATAGGTGGTGTTTTTTTTTTCTATGCAAAGGCTAAACTATTTTATATTAAGGAAAAAGGAAAAATATATACAAGAGGTCTCAACCCCTGAGAGTGCCTTTGAGGTCTGCAACTCTCTGTCAAACTATAATCAAAAATTTCAGTTCCATTGAGGCTGTTGCCTCTTACAAAAAATTGTGTCACAAGCAGATAAACATAAGCCAGAAGATTCATTACATGACAAAGTTGTCTGAAAACTAGAGAATTCAAGGAAGAAGGAAAGATGTTAACTGAAGGAGGCTTCAGCAACTAAACTGGCGCTCCCAGGACCGAACCGGCAGACACTTCCCCAACCAAAAACTTGACCAACCGAAAGAGACCATGCCGTCTATACCACCCGCGAACGAGACTATGTCTGTTGGCGCATATTGAACTATACCATGCCGCTATCGAAACTGAACAACCATCGAAACTGAACAGGCAATCAACCAGAAAAGAGACATACCTCCAAAAAAGAGCAGGGGATTGCATATTATTTGGCATTGTCAGAACTTGGCAAGTTGAACGCGTCCAGGGGCTCCCATGAGATCTCCATACCGACCGGGACGTCCTCCAGTTTCATGCCTAGCGGCAGCTGAGGGTACAGAGTGTTGGTGTAATAAAAATCCGGTAACTCGGGCTGGCTTTGAGGCTGAGGCGAGGTTGGTTTGGGCTCCACCCGTTCCTGGAGGCCCGCTTCTTGTTCTTGAACTGGAACAGGCTCGTTTGAGTCCAAAATGCTTACAATTTCCTCCAGCGCTTCGGCCTGTTCTTCCATTGGTGCAGGGGAACTCTCATCTACCAGTTTACTCCGGGAGGATGGGGAGTAAGAACTGTCCTTCCTCCCCTTGCTAGCCGAAGAATTAGGAGAGTTCTCAGCCGATTGATCCTCCGAGGAAGCTTTTTCCTCATCTTCCTCCTCGAAAATTACTGTGATTAAAGCAGAAACAAATGGCTTGTTGGTTCAACGACGATATCTAAACTTGGCCGTTTGAACCGTATTTCTTAGAGAATTCCCCGAATCTTCTGAGCTGTTCGAGGCAGGAGAAACACGAGCTAGCGGAGAAACTCTGCGAGGGCTATGAGTGCCTCTTCCGCCAGCGCCACCTCGTTGGCCCTGATGCCTCCCCCGACGAGGGGTGCCTCTGTACCGAGGGGCCATGGGAATTATGCTAGTTCTTGCTGGAAGATGAAACGAAAGAACTTGCCCAGAAGACAGATGATACCTGAATGGTTTCGGGAGCGGGAACCAGACAGTTCCACGAATGAAATGGCTGGTATCTGCCGCCTGAAACCAAGTGAATCTGTGCGCCGCTTCTCCTACTCTATCACTCAGATGCAGAGGAGCCAAGAGCCTGGGCACTTGGCACGATTCAGGCCTGAACCTTATCCTCTCCCTCTCATCAACCTGCCTGAACTGAACCAGGTTGTATAATGGCGGGTTTGCCATCTCCATCAATATATTATTTCGGCTCCTACCTTGCAATAGATGCAGCATTGAATTGCGTTTAATGGCCTCCATTCCCTGGCGGCTCGCAATGAATGCATTAAGTAACTCTATGCTCATCCACGGATAGACACAGCTGCCCGCTGTCCTCTTCCGCGTGGCAGTCTGTGGTCTTGATTGCCTACCGTTTGGACACCCGCATCCGGGGGATCTTCATCCTTATTTTGCATGTCACTGGAAATGATGTTCTTGAAGGTGTTTGTTTCGGATTCTGAAGCTGTTTCCTGCCACAATCCTGCAAAGAATTCCTTGCCCCTGTTCACTCCTAAATTAGCTAAAAAATCAGCTAATTTATTCCCTTCTCTTCTAATGTGTTTGAAGGAGATAGTATTATTGCTTCGGAGCCATTGTTGGAATTTCTCAAGCCTGGTTGCTAATCTCCAGCTACTGCTCACCTTCTGCACATCCTTGCCCTGTTGTATCTTTGAGACCATATTTATTATAATTTGTGAATCCCCTTCCACTATGAGAGGAGTTAGCCCTAGACTTTGTGCAATGTTAAGTCCTCTCCCGAGCCCTTCCAACTCTGCTGCGTTGTTGGTGTTCCAGCCTATTGAGCCATAGAAGATCTTGAGGGGGACGCCTTGAGAGTTTCTTATAGCTCCTCCAAAACCTGTATTTCCAGGGTTTCCTTTTGATGCTCCATCAAAATTGAGAAGGAAGGTATTTGGAGGCGGAGGAGTCCAGCTTGATGTGGAGGCTTGATGAGTAGTCATTCGAACTTGAGTGGAATGAGGAGATTGTATGTTGATTTGCCAGTTGTTCCATATGTTCTGTTCCTGTGGCGTAGTGGGAAAATCCTCTAGGGACCAGGATTTAGTAGATAGAGTTTCTTGGATGTTGTTGTGAATGATTTTCCAGACTTGCTCCATCTGCATAGCTTGATTTTTGAATATCCGTCGATTTCGTTCTTTCCATATGTTCCATGTCACAATCCCTGGGGCTAATTTCCAAATTGTATTGAGAATCTCACTTTGGTGTGGCTTTTGGGGCCAGTTGCGTAGCGTGTTTATTATGTCCCCGTGCACCCTACCATCTTTGCGGCTTCTGAATGAGACTTTTTCCCAAAGACTCCTACCAAACGGAAAGATAAGCATCAGGTGTACTGCTGATTCTTCGTCCATTCGACAGTTAAGGCATATTGAGGGACCAACAAACTTCCTTTTTCTAAGATTATCCCAGGAGAGGATTCTGTTGTGAGCTAGGAGCCAGAGAAAAGTTGAGATTTTCGGCCATATTGGCGGATCCCAATTTTTTTCCCACACTTTGTCCTTGGTGAGTCTATCTTTTACCATTATTTTGTATGCCTCCTTGGCTGTGAAGATGCCTTTCTCTTCGTACCCCCACCTTAACTTGTCCTTGCCGGTTTCCTTGAGAATCATCCTTTTTTTCAATTCTTCTGAGAGTATGCGTCGAATGTCCTCTGTGCTATCTGGTAATATTTGGTTAGTTGCTTTCCATTCTCTGTGATCCGAGTTTGTATTGGGATTCCAGAATTGGCTGACCTTGTCCTGTTGATTTATTTCTTGATCTTGTAGTCCTGGGAGGAGAGTTCTGATATTGGGTAGTTGCTGCCAGGAATCTGTCCAGAATCTCGCCAAGCCGCCTTCCTTCACCTCCCAAAAGCTGTGATTCTGAATGAGTTCTCTATGTTTGATGGCTGAATTCCACATGGCAGAACCTTTACTTATTTCAGTCATTCTAATGATTTCCTCCAGAGGCAGGTTGCTGGCGTATTTTGCAGTCCATAATCGTGCCCATGGAGTGTCTGGGTAGGTTAACCATTTCCACCAGATGTTTTCTCCCATGATAGAGTTGTTGTGTTCCGGATCCCTAAGTCCAATGCCTCCTGCGACTTTTGGGGTACAAACCTTCTCCCATTTCACCAGAGCCCATTTTCTGTTCGGACCAGAGCTGCCCCATAGGAAATTGCGTTGTAGTTGCTTGATCTCTTTCAGCACCCATTTCGGCGCTGCCATTAAGGAAAATAAATAAAGCGGCATGGATTGAAGAACTGCTTTAATGAGCACAATCCTAATGGCCATATTTAAGGCTCGATGCGTCCATAGGAATAATTTGTTCTCCAGCTTTTCTAACAAGTTGGTCCATGAAGAGTGTTTTAAGGCCGATGCAATTAAAGGTGCTCCTAGATATTTGGAAGGCAAGGATGCAACAGAGAAACCAATAATGCGGGCAATAGCTCTTTGAGTGATCGGAGGGGTGTTGAAAAAGAATATTTGGGATTTCACTTTGTTTATGAGAGCACTGGAAGCAAGGGAAAAGTTGTCAAGAATGGAGTTTAAGGCGCGAGCCTCTTGAACTGAAGAGTGCCCAAATAGCATGTTGTCATCAACAAATTGCTGGTGGGAAGTGGTGGGGGCTTGATGGATCGAGATACCTCTGAGGTTTCCGGCTGAGATTGCAGCTTTAATACTGCGGCCTAATCCCTCTGCCATGATGACAAACAAGAAGGGGGAGAGAGGATCGCCTTGGCGTGGAAGGGCTAAAGGTAGAAGAAGGAGTGCCATTTATCAGGATGGAGAAGAAGGTGGAGGAAATGAGACTGCTAATCCATCGAATCCATGCCGCATCAAAACCAAAAGCTTTCAAGACTTTTTGCATATATTCCCAGCTAATGCTATCAAAGGCTTTAGATAGATCGATTTATAGTAACATACCTGGTTTTTTCATCTGCTTGAGGGAGTGGATAATTTCATGAGTGAGTATTATCCCATCTATTATTTGTCGCCCCTCCACATAGCCAGATTGTTCTGGCGAGATGATGAGTGGTAGCAATGGTTTCAACCAGAGAGCTATAACCTTAGATACGATTTTGTAGATGATGTTGCAAAGGGCGATTGGTCTGAATTTTTCCGGGGAGTTTGAGTTGTCAGACTTTGGAATTAGAGCAATGAATGTTGCATTTAATCCCGGATATATCCATCTCATGGAGCGTGATTCTTCTACCACTTGCCAGACTTCCCATTGGATCAGTTCCTAAAAGTGCTGAAAGAAATTTGAAGTGAATCCATCTGGGCCAGGGGCTTTGCCAGCCTTTAAGAGATTGACAGCGGTCTCGACCTCCTGTAGACTGATAGGCTTAAGAAGAAGAGTATTGTGTTCTGTTGTTATCAAGCGTGGTATATTGCATAAAGTTCTATCGATTGCCTCTTTTCTATTGATGTTGGGCTCCTGAGTCATGGCCTTGAAATACTGAAGAAATTCCCGTTCTATACTTGCCTGTGTCTCGATTTTTTCCCCCTGCGCGTTATTGATTTGAGAGATTTGATTGCTCATTCGCCTTTGCACAGTGGTTTTATGGAAGAACTTGGTGTTTTTTTCTCCTTCCTTCAGCCAGCGGATACGGGATTTCTGCCGCCACAGAATTTCCTCCTGCAAGTCGCGTTCCAGAAGCTTGCTTTCCGCTTTCTGTTCATTATTCATAAGCTCTTCTGTTCGCCCCTCCAGAATTATCTTTTGCTGTATCTTTTTTATCTCTTGGATGAGGATTTCTTTCTCTTTAAGAATGTTGCCAAAGGTATTTTTATTCCAGCATTTTATCTCGTTTTTGAGAATTTTCAGTTTCTTTTGGAATCTTGCCATTTTTGTGGGCGCTGTTGGGTCACATTTTTGCCAAGTTGCCTGTACAAAGTCTTTGAATTCTGGGTGAGACAACCAGAATGCTTCAAATCAGAAAGGCCTTTTTATGTATGTCCCAGGCCTATTCCAGTGCAGTGCAATTGGCCAGTGATCTGATCCGGAGAAGGGAACAATGTTAGCTATGAACTCTCCTCCTGTATGCATTGCGTTATCTGAGATGAGAAATCGATCCAGCCGAGAGGCAATCTGCATTGGTTTTACTCTTCTGTTGGTCCAGGTGTGCAATCCATTGGAAGTAGGTATATCAATCAACCAATTGGTGTTGATGAAGTCTTTAAGAAGTGATCCGTCTCTGTTTATTCGGCATCGCCCACCTTGCCACTCCTCTAAAGATGCTATCATGTTAAAGTCCCCTCCAGCTACCCAGAGTGGATGGGATCTGTCCTGATTAAGATGCGAGAGAGTCTCTAAAACCTCCGCCTTCTGCTGTGATTCTTGCGGGAAATAGACATTTGTGATGTGTCCATATACATTCGTGCCCAAAAGGTGAAAAATAGCCTGAATAAAATGCTTGTTTGCATGTATGTTTAGTAATTGAATTTTGCCTACATCCCATAGGATTGCTAATCCTCCTGATGCTCCTTGTGCGTCGACCGCTGTGACTTGCCCTCCTGGCCAAGCTTTTGCTGCAGTTCTTTCCAGAAATGTCAAGTTGCATTTTGTTTCCTGTAAGAATAGGATTGTTGGTTTTTCATCCATGATCAAATTTTTTAAAATTTTCCCTTTCCGGGGGCCATTGAGCCCTCTTATGTTCCATGATAGGAGCTTCATTGGGACACTTTGGTGTTGGAGTTGTAATACTTGGTGAGTTTGGCATATCTACCAGACTCGACCAGTACTTCGCCAATCCTGATGATTCTTTCTTGGGTTGATTTCCGACCTCTTTTTTTGCTATCTTTTGAGAAGAATTTACCATCCCATTAACTTCCTTTTTGGACTCCTAAAGAATGTTTCTTCTGAGCTTTACTCAATACTTCTACTAGGTTGTGTACTTGTGTATCAGTAATTTTGTCAAATTTGCCTAATTTGCATGCTTGTTCAAGACCCAAGAGATCAAGCTCCCCAATGTCTATGTTCTCGCTGTCTTCCTCCATTCTTTGCGGCTCTTGAGTGCTTTCTTCAGTCTCTTTACCCTTGTCCAGGCGGAGACTGTTATTGTCGATTTCCATTTCTGGGTTGTTCCAAGTTTCTTGAGTCATTGTAATCTTTTCTCCCTCGGGCATGCCTTTCTGTGCTTCTGACTTTGACGAAGGATTCAAAGTCTTTCCCGCGATTAGCCCTTCTTGATCTTCTGAGTTTGCCAAGGCGTCGAAGCTGTTGCTTGTGGATGGCTTGGATCTATCCTCTGGCGTCTTCTTAGGGGGGTTTGTTTCTTTTTTGTTGCTTCTTCTTCTGTTCAGAACCTTAGTGAATCCATCCTGAGAGTGTTGTGCTTGGTTGTTTTGGGGTTTAATATTCAGGGGACAATCTCGGAAGAGGTGGCCTATAACATGACATTTTCTGCATCGAAAAGGCACGTGCTCGTAATCTAAAACTTGAATCCAGTCTTGATCTTCATGAAAGAGCCTCATCGTATCTGGCAACGGTTGCTTCAAATCCATATAAACGCAGATTCTGGCATAGGAGGCGTATGTGGTGTATCACACTGCCTTTGTTTCTTCTGCAACCTTAACAAAGTCTCCTAATGCTGAGCCAATAGATTTCAGTGATTCCTCATCCCAGTATTCCCAGGGTAATGAATACAATCGGATCCAGACTGGTGCATAGCTAAGATCCTCCTTGTCGGGATTGAATGGGGTGACCCATTCACGAAGGAAAAGCCCCGCAGAGTTGAAGAAGTAGGGTCCTCCGTCGAACACCCTGTTTCTATCTTCCAAACAGTTAAAGATGGCTGTAAAAAACCCCTTGGGTCCTAGCAATAGGGTTATTTCTCCTTTTGGACGCCATATGATGTTAATCCAGTTTCTTAGGGCTTTTTCTGTTGGCCAAAGACCAATAAATTTCCCTATGAGGGCATGGTCCCTCATATATTGGATTCTTGCATTAATACGATGGCTAGGTAATTCTACTTCTGGCCTGTGAGCAGCAACAGGCTTGCAAGTGGACGAACTTACCTTTGGATTATCGTGCTGTGCGTTATCTCTTTTGATCTTTTGCGATTCCTCAGTTGATGATTCTCCCTTTCCTTGATCCTCATTGGTCTTCACCTCGGGTCCTTGCTGGCTTGTGTCCGTTGGCGGCCCATCCTCTTCCGCCCCAGAGGGGGAAGTCATTGCCGCTGCGCGCTCAGTCTCTATGCCGGTCGATGCAGTAAACCGTGTCAGGTCTGGAGAAAGCAGGGCAGAGCGCCTGCCGATGCAGGGTTCCAGCAGAAACCCTAACCGTAACGCCTCGCCCGTGACCTTCCTTCAGCTCCCGTCGTTGTTCAAAAGAACCATATTTTTATGAAAGTAGTTAAAAAAATTAAATAGGTAGTGTTTTACTATAACAGACTAAATAATTTTTATACATGTATTGATATGGGTTTTAGAAACCTATTATATTAACATTTCAAGATTGAGTGAACTTTACATCATTAAAATAACGAGTGATGAAATATAATTAAGACATTATATCTAAATTAACATAATATAGAAATTGATTTTTTTTTTTATGATTTTCATTCATATAAATAACAATTATTAGTGAAATCTCATTAACTATAACATATATAATATTATTAGTGAAATCTCGACTAAAAGGAGAGGAAGCGTCCTTCCCTCTCAATCCCTTCCATCCGATGCATTCTAGGACCCTGCGCATCAAGAAGCCAGACATAGCTGCACTTGTTAGCCCTGATATGTAATAATCATTACAACAAATAAACTAAACATATATAATATTATACTAAAAACTTGATAGGTAATAATCATTACAATAAATAAACTACCTAAAAATATAAGAATATCATGAACGAAAATTTTGTGTAAATCATTTTTAAAATTTCTAATATTTTTTAATAAAATATTTTATATCTATCTAACATAGATACTTACTTTTTATTACCTTTTAAAAAGCATACATATAAATGTTGAATTCATAAATATCGTTATAATAAAACATAGACCTTTGGCTAAATTTTTGTAATGATTTTCCAGTGATACATACATATAAATCTTCCCAACTTTTCAATACAAAGACATTGTTAAAATCAAAGTAATGCAAGGCTTTTCAAACCTTCCAAACTTTTCAATAGCTGCTTGATGAGATAAATCAAGATTATTCTTTTCAATAGATACTTGATGAGATAGATCAAGATTTTGAATAATTATAACGCGAGAAGTTTTAAACATTCCAAACTTTTCAATATGTGATATAGATGCTTTATCAAATAAATCAAGATTTTGAATAATTATAAAATCTCTTAAGAATTTTGGGACTAAAAAATTATAGCTTTAACATTTTGAACCTAGAAAATTATACCTTCAAACATAGATTTGATTTATGAAATTATGATGGACACCAAAATATATTCATGCTTAAGCTCTTAAAGGCAAAAAATAATCATTTTAAATAGTTTTTATGGTGTATTCACCTATACTAAATGTTAAATTGTAAAACAAGAACTCAATTTAAAACAAGGGAGCTACTGCCGTGGTGGTAGTCCCTGCCGGGGTATGCCACAACAACAATACAAAATTGTAATTATAATTGAATTTTTGGTTTTTGAATTGTTTAGAAGCTAACTGGTAGATGAGTTTTATTTGTACCATGCATTGATGCACAGCTGAAACCAAAAGCCCCAATGATATTGGCAAGCCATTGCCATCTTCCCAGACAGGTCCTTCAATTAGCACGACCAGTACAGAGAGCGTTCTATCCACTTGCTATCCTTTTTAATGAGGTTGTTTGTTCCAATTTCCACCCCTTCATGTTTCCACCATATCATTCACCCTATTCACAAATCAAGCAATGTCGTGGATACTAAGAATTACAGGACTGCCATGATTGGTCATACTTTTCACTAAATTATATCCTACAGCAATCAATCTTTATGAGTTTGATTGGTTTGAGAGGAATCGTTAGATAGCTAGAGGCCAAGCCGGGCTCAAGCGGGACTACCAAACAATGCATCACATATTCACTGTTTGAGCTAGAATTTAGGAGGCTAGACAGAATCACTTGAAGCTCTACTGCTTCTGTGTTGATTTTATGAAGGCCTTTCACCTATATATTAAACACTCGACTTCCATGAAATTAGGTTTCCATGAATGTAGGGTAGTTGCATATATTACTAGTGTATTGCATATTTTTTCACCTCCATGATAATCGATATCGCAATGGTCACATTTCAACATTGAAATTCCTTTAAGAGTTGACATGATTTGAGTTTGTGTACTTATTATTATCGAGTGTTTGCTTAGCATCACCTTTCAACATTTGAATTCCTTTAACGGGCGAGATGATTTGGTGGGTGTTTATTATCGTCGACTGTCTGCTTATTTCAGATATCTCGTCGTAGTTTCGTTGAATATGTGTAAATTATTCAAACCTAATATTATCATTCCTTACCAATATTATCCAAAACCATGCAAAACAATAATTGCGTATAAGTCATATATGAATGTAAGGTGAATGATTGCTCATGTACACATGCGTATGAGTGACTTACCCTTCCAAATTTCATGTTTTATAAAATATTTTAAGCACTAAAATTTTTAGCAAAAGCATTTCAGTATTTTTTCATGATAAAAATATGAAAATTACAGATTCAGGGGAATTCAACCTGCGGTCAGATTTGGTACTCTTTGTTAGCTCTTATGTCTGTACTTCCTTCTAAAAACTTTATACAGAAATTGACATTCTCTAGTATCTCTTATGCTTGCACTTCTTTCTGAACGGCTTTCTACGTACGGTTTTCAAGCTTTCATACAGGAAGGCATACAAGAAGTATGAAGGCGTACAAGAATGTTGCGATGGAAAGACCTGACGAGTCCATTGCCTCTAACCCTGTCTTACCCAATGCAAAAGAACATATATGTTTCAAGAATTTCCCCGTGGAAATGAATCTTGTTTTACCGTCATGTTGCAGGTTTCTTCATTTCATACCCACATTCATTCTTCTGCTTGTTTTCCCTCAGAATGTAAGACCTTGTGAAATTTGAAATAAAAAATTAATAAATTAATATATATATATATATATATAATAATATATAATATAAACAAATTTGGGAAAATAGTGGAATCCCAGGCTTGCATGCAAGCCATGTGTCCCCTTTTCTTCTTTTGTAAATGACATTTTACCATCCTTCGTATCTCAGCGTGTTGGCCCCAGTCGGTCGACATTACATCGTCTTCTGGATTTGTTCTCAGTTTAGCATAATTAAAAATAAATTGACTGCAGATCAAGAGGTCACTGGTTCGAATTGGGTTGGGCCCTCTTCCATTTCGACTTTGGCTATGCGAGTTTCTGGATGTTGATTTAAATTGCTAAATCTGACAACCTATAGCTCAGTGGCAAATCATTTGACTGCAGATCAAGAGGTCACTGGTTCGAACTGGGTTGGGCCCTCTTCCATTTCGGCTTTGGCTTTGGCTATGCGAGTTCACAGGTTCGAACCTGGTTTGGTTCTCAAGTTTCTGGATGTTAATTTAAATTTCTAAATACGAGAACCTACGGGTGGAGTAACTAGGTAAAGAGCCTACCTGTTTTGCTTGAGGAATTATAATATAAAAGAAATTGAACAGAAATGGAGTAACTAGGAATTGGGATTTTCGAACTTAAATAAAATAGTTGTTATGTTGTTGGTGATAATTTGGTTCCTATGCGAGTTTCTGGATAATTTGGTTGATGTTGATTTAAATTGCTAAATCTGACAACCTATAGCTCAGTGGTAGATCATTTGACTATAGATCAAATCGTGAAACATGTGCTTCAGAGAAAAAATTGGGACGTAACAGTTGAAAATTATACAAAATGCATTGACGCCACTCACCTTCAGCTCAAGGAGAGCGTGTTGAATGACCATCAGAATATCAGTACCAGTCTTCTGCACGCGGCTTCCACAGAGGCGATTTATCATTAATTTCCGGCAGCACTGCAGCAGGTTAGCATTCTAGCAATTTGATTAAGGAAATTTATTTTTTTGTTACTGATTACTTGTAATCATTTTTATAATGAAAACAATTTTGAAGAAGCATAACAAACCAAACTACTGTAATCATTTTTATAATGAAAATTTATGATTTTTTTAGGTTGGCAAAAAGATATAATTCAATTTTTAAATTGTACCTCCAGGTGTAGATTAACCGGATAAGATAGGCGTTGGGTGAAGCCAGGCATTGGGTGAAGCCATCAATCGATGAAAAAGTGCAAATCAACTAAAGAAATGTTCGGTGAAACAGTGGAGCTCTTGTCTTTCTCTGCTTTTCTTCTGCGAATTGAACAGGTTGGGCTCAACTACTCCAATGTTCGGTGAAACAATGGAGCTCTTGTCTTTCTCTGCTTTTCTTATGCGAATTGAACAGGCATGGCTCAACTATTGCAGAGAACTATTGCAGAGAACAATGGGCTAACATGAGCATGGAGGGGCAAGAGGAATGACCTGGAGGGAACAGATATTGCATGTATTGTTTATCGCGTGGAACGAAGACGGGACAGGAGATATAGGAGGTGACAAGTGGCCCGAAGAACATGCAGGAGGCATGCAGCGTCCACTTCCAGTAGAGGCTTAAAAACTTTGCATAAATTATTTCAAACGCTGCGATATAAATAAATTGCAAAAACTTTGATATAAATAAATTGGAAACGGTATATAAAATGACAGAACTTTGGATAAAATGGTATTGCCACCATTTTCTTGCATCGGGCCACATGAAGCCTCTAATAAGAGGTAGAATGCTTTCGGAGTTAAACTTTGGGTAAAATTTAAGTGAGCAAAATTGCTACGATTAAACTTTGGTTAAAACACAAGAAAACATAAAAAAAACGGTCAACAGATGGATTAATAGCCGGTCAAACGTTCGATCAAACGCTATAGTCCCTGCTATGCCGAAGGTAGCGACTAATAAAATAAATTTTAAACATGTCCCATCCCGTCCGCCTCATCTTTTGTAGTTGTTCTCCACTTATATTATAGATTTCACTAGATACATGTCTTTATTTACCAATTTTGTGGCGTGGTATCTTCTTATTCCCATTCAAGTGTTGTGTTCCCACTAGTTTAAAACCTTCGAAATTCTATATCAATATTTTCCAACCTAATACTTTCATATTATTGGTATTTCTTATATTTAACTTTGGCAAAGATATGTAGTCATCCATCTTAAGTTAAATTTGATTGTTTCTCAATAAATTTATTTAATGTATAAAGAGTTTTAAAGATTATATTTTTAAAAAAGTATATAATAAGATAAAATACATTAAAAAATACTTTATAATTTATAATTTTGAAATTAAAAAAAATGTCTTATTTTTTTCCTATTGGATCAATCTTTATCTCATTTAAAGTAGAGATGTGCTAGATATTTTATGTATACAAAGAAATTAAATAAGATGAAAGCGAAAAGGTATTTTAAAATTGTTTCTAATCCTAGTTAAAATTATAACTTTTAATTTAATCAAAGATAGCATAAAGATGCTTAGTTTTGGTAGGTCATTCAAAGATAAAGGAGAAGATTGTTTTGCAGAATAAGGATAATATTAAAACTATTATTACATCAAAATTTAAAGAGAAATTGGGCGGTAATGAAGAGTTACACAGAAAATGAAAACTAAGATATTATAAGGAGGCGATCGACTCATTCTCGAAAGTATAATTTTTTTCTCTATATTGAATATATTAAGAATAAAATAAAGATTGCTAAAATAAAAACAAATTCTCATGACCTTCATAGTGAAACTATGCATTGGTCAATCCCCAAAACACCATGGGTTGAAAGAGCATGTCACATTTGTGACATTTAGAGGGTTGAAGATGAAAATCAATTTATCTTGAATTGCTAATCTTATACTCTCATTTGATCTAACTGTCAAAATATTTATCACTTCCAACCTTCTTGATCTTTTAATTTAGAAAGACAATAAATGCAAGCAAAAAAATTACAACATGTTTTCAAAGACTTGAACCCATGTAGTTGAAGAAACAAATTGTTCACCAAACCACTCAAACTAAAATCAATTAACAAATATACATATTTAAATTTCAATAATATATATTGTAAATTATATAATAATTAATATACTATAATGACAAGTATAAAAAGTAAATGTCAATACTAACCTAAATAACATCTCCCAAACTAAAAACATTATATTCATTTATAATATTCCCCGAAGTTAAACAACAGAAAGTAGAAGTATAAAATAAATTAATTTAATAAAAATATTAATTCATATTTATATTTTAAAACACTTTTGAAATATTAAATGGTTAAAAATTTCCTTAAATTTCTTTAAAAAATCCATACTTAAACATAATAAAATATAAACTATTGTATTTAAATAAAAACATATAGTTTTGTCTGCTTGCGGTAGCTCAATTGGCAATGGCCATGGAAATAAAGTCTCACTGAACCGAAAGCCTTGGGTTTAAATCTTGTGCTATCCCCCCAACTAGGGTGACAAGTTGGACATGATGAAGATGTAGTCATACCAAGGTTACCAAAAAAAAACATATAATTTAGGATATGAATTTAGAAAGACAAGAAAATGACACAAACCATATTTATGTCCATTTAAGGGAGTATTCTTGTTAGGCCTCTGCATTATGGATGTGTGCACCCTCATATGGTTTCTTAGAGAGATAATGCAAGACGCTTTAGAGGGAAATCGTACTTTGTGAGTGATGCATGATTGCGACAATATTTGTGACACTTGGACGAGTTTGGTGAGAGCGATTGGACATGGACTTATCTTGGAGATGGTTTGGGAACTTGTTTAATGTGTGCCTCATTATTCCTAGAGTTATATATCTCATTTACTGACTTAGCACATTCACCCTTTTGGAAGAAATTCACAAAGATAACCATAAGGTGGACCATCACTGCTTAGGGTGGACGAGGTTGGCATTGTTAAAAACACACAAAATTGATAGAAAAGATTTGAATAACTCACATGATTTAATTTTATTCACAAGAAGTACGTATTAATACATAGTTTTCTAACCCTTTGTTTTCATCTTCTAAGAGGTCACTTGGACTTCAATGATTATTGGAATTCCTCCACACCAACCCTAACAGATTAGGTGTCCAACATTCCCCCCCTTAATTTGAAGGGGTGTATATGATTCCAAGAAAAGAGTTGAAATACAAAAATGTATGGAAACCAATGGTTGGATGTGCCTTCCGAAATAGTGGTCTAAGGAAGACCACAAAAAAAATATGGTAAAAGAAATTGAAGTTTCTGTAGGTTTAAACCCCGTTCAGAAATTACCTGCATACGAATTCTAAATCACAGGAAAAATAAAAATGCGAGAGCATAACACATAAAACACATATACACAGAGATTTACCACTGGATCTCAAAACCGAGACTACCAGTTTGATTTTTCATTATATTCCTTTC
>APFE031169762.1:0-14902 GCA_000404065.3 Pinus taeda
TAACTAGATATACCTTTTTTTGTTGTTGTCTCTACTAAATCTTGCTACTATCCAATATCCTTCTTTTATTTTTCTTTTGTTTCTCTCATAGAATTTTCTAGTGCTTCAAATATTTGTTTTTCCCAAGCCTGCATTTGGTCAGGTTTCTTAATAGATGTTTCTTTTAGCCTTTCTTTATTTATGGAGCTCAAGTGTTGGGTGTATTTGACTCTATTATAGGAACTTGTTCGTTAGTTGTAGGTGAGGTTGAGGTAACATGTGTTTGTAAATTAGTTTTCTCTAGATTTTCCTTTAATATATATTCTCACATAGTATTATTATATGGGACTTCCTGAGTATCAGCCTGAATGAATGGCATTTTATCTTGATAATCCTTTTATTCAATAATTGTTGTGGTAGTCACACAGGGTTATTTAGAAGTAAATTTGATGTCTAGAGTTTTTTTTTCTCATTGCAATCACTCAACTGTCCTCAATTCTGTCTATGTCGAACTTCCATTTTATATGCAAACTTTGGTTGAAGTGAATTGTTGATGTCCCTGTATTTTCTAATCTACCATAATTTTCTATATTTTTATTTCAATGAATACATCTTTGACATGTCCAAGTTACTACAAGGTATCTCTTCCAATAGGCGATGCTAAAAATTGTTGCAATTCTATGCTCTTTTGCTACTTATACCCTTTTCTTGGGTATGCTCCAACACTTCTTAGGAAACTGAGTGTAAATTCTCTAGCTATTGTGGGCCTTATAATTAAATACCCACTAGAATTTCTTGTCAATTGGTATTATATGTTGATGTGTGAATCAAGTTCTAACACTGTGAGTCTTAACTTGCAATCTTCTTAGAAGATTCTATGATAGGTACTTAGATGTACAATTTAAATGGCCTTGGGTATTAATTTTTCTTTCCTTTCTTCTTATTTTTTAGTGTCTAAAAAGCATAAAATTATATCCCCCATCCCTTCTCAAGCTTGTGGTGGAATTGGGAATATTGTGTTAGCCTATTGACTTAGTTCTATAAGCATATGGTCAATTGTAGTCTAATATGAAAACTCTTGTGGATCTATATCTAAAGATTTTGTTGAGATTTAGTAGCTTGGGAAGAACTTGAAGCACTAGTGATGGATGTTTGGATGAAGAAGAGCAACAGAATTGATATGGCATTGGAACCCAAGCTTGGGGTTTTGTACCTAAATTAAATCGGAGAAAACAACTAGCCTTTGAGTGATTTGACGCTTGTAGGTGTTAGAAGGCATCTAGAGGAGAAAAGATTAGCTAAATTCACTCAAAATAGAGGTCTCTAATAAGAGATATTAATTTTTATATGTGGTTGGTGGTTAATTTTTCTAGTTGGGTGGGTCAACTTGGGCTAAAATCTGCGCCAAGGAAAAACTCATGGAGCCATGTGTGTGCATATAAATAGAAGTTAATTGTTGCACATTTAGAGCACATCAGAAGTGCAAATAAAATTAGGTATACCTTTGAGATAGATAGTGAACTTGAGGTAGCTAACTAGCTAACAAGGAGGATGACTTTGGCACAGTATGTTCAGAAGTTTCCCTTATGTATCAGTGTGGATAGCCATGATGAACAAGGTTGCAAATCTAATCTAAGTTTGAGTAATTTTATTTGCTACTTTTGTGCGGTGTTCGGATCTCTATTTAGGCCACAACGAATTGCTGCTACAAAATCATGTTGGACGCATAATTTGGATGGTCGAGAGGGCTTGTAAAACATCTCTAGCTTAGAAACAGTTACTCCAAGGAGAGAGGTAGATAAAAAATAGTGTCTTCATTTCTAGATAGCTCAGATCACTTGTTGTTGTGATACAAATAATTGTAGGGTATTTTGAGGAGTTTTCTTACACCCAAAATAATTCTTTGGAAGTCTAGAAAGGAGATCAAAACAAGAGAATGTCTTTGGAGAAGGGAAATATAGTTGGGAGTAGTTATTTAGGGTTGATGGTGTGGCCTAACCATATCTCCAGAAGCTTAGATCTTTAGGACGAGAGGACCAAGAGTGTGTTGGAAAGAAGGTATGTGTATCCTCTTGTTGATTTTGATTTGCTAGTCGAATCAGAGGTCCAGGTTGCAAAGTTTGGTATTGGACACATGTGGACTATTTTAGGGAAGTTTTTCTATTTCTGGGTTCTAACATTCTAACTAAATATGTGTTTGTTGTTGTTGTCTTGGCTAAATCTTACTACTATGCAACATCCTTATTTTAAATTTTTTCTTTGTTGCTCTCATAGAATTTTCTAGGGTTTCAAATATTTGTTTATCTCAAGCATGCCTTAGGTCATGTTTCTTACTAGATGTTTATTTTATCCTTTATTTATTTATGGATCTCAAGTGTTGGTTGTATTTGACTCTACTAGAGGAACTTGTTTGTCACTTGTAGGTGAGGTTGAGGTAACATCTCTTTGTAAATTAATTTCCTCTACAATTTACTTTAATATATCTTCTGACATAATATTCTTGTATGGTACTTCATAATTATAATCACGCTTGGATGACATTTTATCTGGATAAAACTTTTGTTCAACAATTGTTGCGGCAATCATACAGGGTGAATTAGAAGTCAATTTGATGTCTAGCGCTTGTTTTTTTTCTCATTGCATTCAATCAACTGTCCTCAATTATATGTCTGTGTTGAAATTCCATTTTCTATGTTAAATTTGGTTGAAGTGAATAGTTGATGTTACTTATTTTATGGTATACCATCATTTTCTATCCTTTTATTTCAATGATTACATCTTTGACATGTCCAAGTTACTAGAAGGTGTCTTGTCCAATAGACGATGCTAAGAATTGTTGCAATTCTATGCTTTGTTATTTTACCCTTTTCTTGGGTATTCTCCAACCATTCTCATAAAATTGAGTCTAAATTATGTAGGTATTATGGGCCTTGTAGTTAAATACCCATCAAAATTTCTTCTCAATTGGTATTATATGTTGATGTCTAAATCAATATCGAACACTGTGAGCTTAACTTGCAATCTACTTAGGAGACTCTATGATAGGTAGTTAAATGTAGAATTCAAATGGCCTTGTGTATAAATTTTCTTTCCTTTCTTCTTATTTTTTAGTTTCTAAAAAGGGTATAATTATACCCCCCGACCCTTCTCAAGCTTGTGGTGGAATTGGGAAAATTTTATTAGCCTATTGGCTTAGTTCTATAAACATATGGTCAATTGTAGTGTAATAGTAAATCTCTTATGGATCTATATATAAAGAGTTTATTGAGATTTAATAGCTTGGGAAGTACTTGAAGCCCTAGCAATGGGTGTTTGGATGAAGAAGCACAACAAAAGTGATGTGGGATTGGAACCCAAGCTTGGTGTTTTGCACCTAAATGAATTGGGAAAAGACAATTGGAATTTGAGAGATTTGAAATGTGGAGGTGCTAGAGGACACCTAAAGGATAAAAGGGTAGCGAAAGTCACTCAAAATAGATATTACCTTTTATATGTGGTTGGTGGTTAATTTGTCTGGTTGGGGCAGGTCAACTTGGGCTAAATTATGCCCCAAGGAAAAATTCACAGAGCCACGTGTGTTCATATAAATAGAAGTTAATTTTTGGAGGTTTAGAGCACATCCAAAGTGAGAATTAAATTAGGTATACCTTTGTATAGATATTGAGCTTGAGGATGAGGTGGTGGAGAAGGTAAAGGTGGTGGAGATGGTGGAGGAGGAGGAGGAGGTGGAGGTGATGGAGGAGGAGGTGACAAATGTAGAGGTGGAGGTGTTGGAGGAGGTGGAGGCAGAGGTGGTGGATGAGGTGTAGTTGGAGGAAGAGTAGGTGAAGGAGGAGGACAAGGTAGAAGTGGTGGAGAAGGTAGAGGTGGTGGATAAGGTTTAAACCACCTAATTTTTACTAGGTAGTTTAAACCTTTAGGTATATTCATATAAATAATTAATTTAAATCTGGATAATTTAAATTTATTTATTGGTGATTTTCTTTTAATCCTCTAGGTTAATTTAACAATTAGATATTCAATTAACTTAATATTATTTTCTTATTCTACTATTTATATTTTTATGTATTTATTAAATAGTTAATACCTTTTGCTAACTAACTATTAACTTAAGAACCAATTAAAATTACTTTATATATTTATATATAAATATATAATTTATACATACATACATACATACATACATACATACATTACATTTATTTAATTATTTATTTATACACATATTTATAAATTAAAGGTGAAGTCACTTAATATAACTAACTTCCATTTTAATTTATTAATTAACTTATTTTTATGACCCTGCTCCAACTAATTGATCCCCAGTCACATTTAGCTATTGGTCAGTTAGCCATTGGAGCCTCTGACTATTTAACATGTAAAGCTACATCTCATTCTTCAACTTGTCCTAACGATGAACCACACGGGTTGGTTCGAAACACATCGACAAATGAAATATCATATGATTTACGCTAAAAAGTTTATCGTAAACTATATATAGGTTATTAAATAAAAGATATAATAAATTAGGTCGACCATTATCCTATTAGTTTTCCATTTATTTAGTTATTTATTATTATTATTATTATTATTATTATTGAATTAATTTGTTTTATTAATTAGCTAACTAATAAGTTAAATGGATAAAATTAATTAATAAATTTATTAATTTATTGAAATTAATTTATTATGTTTATTAATTTAATATAAAATTAATTATTAAATAATATGTTTAATTAATTCATTAATTTGTTTAATTAATATACTAAATTAATTAGTAATGTTAAAGGGATAAATTAATTAATAATTTTATGATTTATTGATTAATTATTATGTTATTAATTTATATGTAATTTTTTTTTTAATAATTTGTTTAATTAATTCATTAATTTGTTTAACTAATTCACTAATTTGTTTGATCAATTAATTAAGGGAATAGATTAATTAATTAATTTTATTATTTATTATTTATTAATATGTCTATTATTTTAACTTTATGTATGTATTTCTTTGTTTAATTATTAATTTATTTTATTTGATTAATTTGTTTTATTTGATTAATTAATTAATTAATCCTTACAAATTTGGTGAGTTATTTTGCTATCATATCATCTATAATTCCTAGAGTTAATTTGTAATTTTTTAGATTTGAGTAATCATGATTACATGCATTTTTTTAGTTATATATTAATATTATCAAATGATTATATGTGAAGTACTCAATTACTAATTTCTATTTATATTTGTTAATTGTTTTAGTGTTTATGGAGGATGTTATATAATTGATGTTTTTGTTATTTATTATACTATTTTTTTAAGAGGGGGGGAATAGGTTATTTTAAAGGACATGACTTAATTATTGATTTTTAAATATTTCAAGTAAAGTTTTATAGGTGTTTCTTAGGTTTAATCCACCACCCTGGTTCAAGTTGTTCTTCATTTTTTCTATTTCAATGGCTTCTTCAATTTTCCTTTTAAGATAGTGGTCGCGTTTTTTAACCAGTTTGTATTCTTCCATGCAGATGTAATGAGAGTAATAGTGAACATGTTTTGCTAAGGCCAATTTTGAGTTCCTTTCTCTGCTTAAGACGACGATGTATTATTTAATTCTAATATTAAAAGACCTACATGTTTCACCTATGTATTTCTTACCGCATGAGCAAGGAATCACATAAACACCTTTTTGAAGGTTAGGGTTTATGGGATCCTTGACTAAGTTGAATAATTGTCTGATTGTGTAGATTTTCTCCTTAAATATTTTTGTATATTTCTTTATGTATCACTGTAATATGTTCCCAATGGCTTCTATCACTTTATGGGGCCAAAAATGTAGTGGTAGATTATACAATCTAACCCAAACCGACATTCTAGATACCACCATTATATGGCCATCAAAATCTAAGAACCAAGGCGTGACAAAAAGTCCCACAAAGGCCCAAAGCCATGGACCCTCTTGCAATATATATTCAAAATCCCCTCACATTGTAAATTTTACTATGAAAAAACCCCTTGAAAAAAATCTGAATCTCACAATTTATTGTCCAATTTGTGAATATCCAATGGAAGAGATCCACTTTTTTTAGCCAAAAACTGTTGAATCTCGATGGTACTGGTTGAAATTCATATGTGGTACACAAATCATTTGTTATGGTAGATCTATAGTCATTACTGGGATTTGGTTTAGTTGTTCCACTATGTAGGGGTTGGGTATATTGTGTGTCTAATATGGTATTGTTGAGGCAACAAATTTTCCTTTGAGGATATCTACGAATGAAAAGCCTCCATTAAATTTCCCTTAATTTGATTTCTTTCCTTTATTAATAATAGATCTAGACATTCCCCATATGCCCTTTGAATTTCTTGGTCGAGGTGATCCTCCCCGAAGCCTCATGTTCGATACGATGGTGGATGATAGGAGGATGTTATAATATTGTAACATCACATCATATTGCATGGATTTTCCACCAAATATTAGACTTTTTAGGATCATGAGGATACCCAAAGTGTGCATGATCTTGTGCTATTATTGTTTGAAGTGATCTGTAGCCCAAACCCAAAATAATATTGATTTTCCATCTGGGGATTTGATAAAAATATTGGAAGGCTACCAAATTGAGAGCCCATAATTGAGAGTCACATAGATCTGAAGTCTAATCAATGGATAATAGTCGAGCTACAAAGAGTGAGAGGGATTTTTGTGGAAATATTGACTTCATAAGCGATGGTCAAACCACCTAGCTCACCCACTTTGATGGAGGAAGATTCTGATCTGGAAAAAAGTGAAGAAAACTCTCTAGATCTAATGCTACTACTCCATTTTGACAACCTATTGTGATCAGGGGATTGAGAATAACCAGGTTCGAGATATTTAGCAACAGATCTATAAAATGAAGTGCTTGGGGTGGAATATTCACTTTTGTAGCCAAAATTTTTCTTTCAGATCTGACCGATATTTCTCTTGTGACTAATAGCAAGAAGTTATAATATTTCTACTCCAGAGTCACCTTAACCCTACATAGGTCCATTCCCAACTCATGAGTGTGACACCCTTTGCTTCCTTCTATGCCATCATGTACATACGGGGTGAGCATATACTCTGCACAATAGCCTAGTGAATGATACTACCAACAACCCAGGCTATCAGACTCCATCCCCGCATAGGTGATCGAAACTAATATTCACTCCATTCAAAAACTTCATTATTATACCTGTGAGTGGTGAGATCATGCCCTAGTGATGATACAAAAGGTGGATTTGATGTCTAAAGAGACCCGATCACATAAGGAAAGCAAAAAGACAGAGAAACCCTAGCCATCACACTGAACTCGTCCTCTTGACATTGTTCCCTTCTCAATCTTTAATTTGATTTTTTCATTAATATATTCTTATCTTACATTTTAATCAATTTTTTTATTTAATTCAATCATCGTGAGTTCATAATTAGTGTATTAGTTAATTGTTCTTTTATGGTGCAAAATGGATCGAGTTTATAACTTGTTAAATCTATTTAGTATAAAAGAAAAAAATCACAAATATTTTTAGTCAATAAATTTTATAGATACAAATGACCACGATAATACCACAAGTAACAATGACTATGAATTTTCCTTGTAAGAATCATCACCAGTTTTTGTATGTTTGAAAATCACAAGTTTTCATGATTGCTTTTAATCAAGATATACTTTTCAACAAATACATATAATCACAATATCAGAGGTGACTATGAACATGAATATTCTTTTAACCACAATCATTCAATTTAAAATTAAAAATATATCAAATGGCACTAATGATCGATGATAAATACAAACAAAATAAACATAAACTTTAAAAAATAATTTTAAAATTGATGTTTTTTTATGACAGAATTTTAAATGTATGTGGTTTTATTTGATGCTATGTATTTCTTTGTTGCACCTTTGTTTGTTTGTTTGTGTATAATATTTTAACACATGTGATGTCATAGACAATAATTACTTTTAGAATGCGTAGAATCTATATATTAACTTATTAATATTTAATTTGTTGTTTAATTTAATAAAATATTATTTTTTCAACATCATGAATGAATTTGAAGTTTTGTAAGCACCAATATTTAATGCACAATTATTTATAAATGTTTTTAATTAATATGATTTTTATAATTACTTACAGAGGTTTTATGATTATAGAATTTTAAATGTTTGTGTTTTTATTTTATGAAATGTATGTGTTTCTTTGTTTATGCCCCTGTTTGTGTATAATTTTAAAACACAAGAAAGGCTTTTATTAGAATATCCCATATGGAAGGTCATTGCCCAAATTTCCTATTGACTTCATACCTTTATGATGATTTTACACACATAAAATATAATATGCAAGAATTACAGTCCCAATTAATTGAATGTGTATTAAACTATATATGTTCAAATTAGCATTTAGTTTAACAAAATTTCATTCATTTTTGCAAATGACCATAACATCATGAGTGGCTATGGATTTTTTTAAGTATCATTAGTCAATTCATCTTTGGGAAGTATTTTTAATTAATATATATTGATAATTAGTTACAAATCCATGTTTTCTGATGATATAATTTTAGATGTTTATGTTTTTATTTTATGTAATGTATTGGTTTGTTTGTTTGTGTTTGTACGTCTATAAATTATTGAACACAAAAAACATTTATTAGAATAACTTGATACAAATAACCTATATGATCGAATGCAAGAATTACACTTCAAATGAATTGAATGCTTGCATTAAAAACTGAATTTTGGATGAATTTCATAAAAGCCATTATGTTGGACACCCCGGATACTAGAAAATGATAGCGACACACCCAAAAGAATATTATTGGCTGGGTATGCAAAAAGATGTGGCTCAGTATTTGGCACGTTGTTTAGAGTGTCAACAAATAAAGGCAGAACACCAACACCCTGTGGGGTTATTACAACCATTACCCATTCCGGAATGGAAGTGGGAAACCATTTATAGGGACTTCATAACATGTTTACCCAAGACAAGGAAAAATAACCACTCCATCATGGTGGTGGTGGAAAAATTTAGTAAATCAGCACATTTTATACCTGTGTAGGCTACTTATAGCATTGTTCAAGTCACCCATATTTTTATGCAGAATATATTTAGGTTGCATGGGCTACTAAAAACAATAATTTCAGACTGTGATGTTAAATTTACATTGGTCTTTTGGAAAACATTGTTTACAGAATTAGGGACTGAGCTAAATTTCAGTACAGCATATCACCATTAGATTGATGGGCAAACAGAACAGGTGAACCAGGTGGTGGAAGATATGCTAAGGTCATATGTAATGCAGCAACCAACCAAGTGGGAATATTACCTGCACTTTATCAATCTTGCGTATAATAATGGTTATCATACATCACTGCAAATGAGCTCGTTTGAAGTACTGTATGGGCGAAAGTGTCGCACACCCTCAAGTTGGGGTGGATTGGAAGACAAATAGATGTTAGGTCCTGAAATGCGTAAAGAGATGGAGGACATGGCTAAGAAGGTACGATCCAATTTAAAAGCAGCTCAAGATAGGAAAAAGAGCTTTACTGACTGAAAAACAAGATTCAAGGAGTACCAAGTTGGTGATCATGTGTATGTAAGAATACGAGTAAAAAAGAGCACACTACAATGGAATGGTTGGACCAAGTTGGCACCTCAATTTTGTGGACCATTCCAAGTCTTAGAAACAATTGGGTCGGTGGCTTACAAGCTCGCCTTGCCAAGTCACATACGAGTCCACAATGTCTTCCATGTTTCTGTGTTGAAAAAATATGTTTATGATCCTAAACATATAATCAAATGGCAGGATATACAAGTGAGAATTATCTCCTGTAAATCAGTCTAAGTGTTTCGGTTTAAAAGAGAACTGACTTAGCATGTTTCATGTTGCAGGTCAAACCGGAAGGAGAAATCCTAGTTGAACCACTCAACATCATCGACCAGAGAGAATTCATGATGCGGAAGTGAGCTATTACCCAAGTTAAAGTGCAGTGGCGGCACTTTGTGCCTGACAATGCCACCTAGGAAGATGAAGAGCTCATCAAACAAGCTTACCCAGGGTTGTTCATGGTCGGAAGACATCAGGATGATGTCCGATTTTAGGAGGGGGAGATGTGATACCCCAGGAAAATGTAAATATTTGATTTTTACTGTGGTAAAAGACATAACTAAATATGACATTGCTAGCTGTTTGAAATTTAATAGTCTTGTTATTATTATTTTTAAGGAAATATAAGAAATGTTTTTCTTGGAAAATGCCGGCAACTTTTGAGGAGGAAGTTGGGAAAAGACGGTTTCTGATACTACAACCCTAACTACCTCCCCTAACTAGAAAGGCTTCCAGAGAAAAGGAAGTGGGGAGAGGCAAAAATCTACGCTGTAGGGACAGGCAGAGGAGGACAAAGGGCTAAGTCTTGTGATGACTAGATAGCGAAGCACTAAGTGCATTCTTGCTGAGGATAGTGATCATGCAAGAGAGTTAGGGGGGAGATTCTAGTCTTGAAAGATGAATCTCATGGTTGGGTGGACAAGAAAAAAGCAGAGAATCTAGGTGAACCTCTAAAGAGTCTTTATCGCTAGGAAGAGAGGAGGTAAGTAAGGAAAATCACTTGGATAATTTATTAAGATAATCTGTTAGATAATTTGATAAATAATTTATATGTAATTTGCTCAGAAACAGGATGTAGGGGTCTCGTTTATTTCTTATGGTTAGGAGTGAATTGTATGATGGAAATAGTTCTTTTACTTTTTTGCTAAATATAAGGGAAATAACTAGAGAATATTTATCGTGCAGAAAAAATGTTGAATAAGAAAAATTAGAAACAGAAGTTAGGGTCTATGGTACTAATCAAACAAACACCTCAGAGATAGTGAATACAACCATACGATGCAAACCGAACTCTTATTACAACAACTTGACAAACAAAAAAGATAAGAGCATATTTGAGAACTATGAAATCACAAGTGTAGGAAAATAATGCTTGAAAATTAAACATGCGCAAACAGTATTTTATCCTTCTATGAAATTCTTGTTTAAACTAAAAGAAATGTTGCCATGTTATTAAGAAGAAAATGATAAAACTTGGAACAAATACAAGTATGGGGTCGATACTTGAACCCTGGAATCATTGCAGATTCTAGTTTGCATATAAATCAAGGCAGGAAGACCGGAATTGAGTTATATTAAACTATTGGCATGCACAACCTCATGAAAAAGTCGCATGAGAAAGGTAAAACTGAGGCGATCAAGTCTTTCTTGGCAGCCTGTGGGTCTAGAAGTATGAATGTACATTGGATCTCCAACTAAATTAAGAGAGAGAAGGGCACGATATTTGGAAGATCTTTCAAAATGAGGTTCTCCTATTATAGTTATATAGGAGGAAACCCTATAGTGTATAGATGGAAACCCTACAATATCATAGGATGAAACCCTAAGGAAGTACCAGAAGAAACCTTGAAGGGGTTTCAGCGGCCAATATTTCAACCAAAAGACAAAAAAAAGAGTGACTCATTACAACGTTGAGAAAAGCAAAGAGTATTATTGACATACAAGAAAAACCTAGATGCTCAAATAAATAAACGACTCTTTTCTAACAGATTGGTTGGCATCTATATAAACCCTCACTTATTGCTTCACATACAAGAACATGCATATAAAACTCTATCATCATAAAATAAAAGAGTGGAACTATAATGCACGAGTAGTTTCAGTGTTGAGAACGTAAACAACAGTTAGATTTATCATGTGGAAAACAATTATACAAACACAGAATTTAATTCCAAAAATTCATGCCGAAAGTCTTAAGGACTCGGCTCAAGTCTAAGCACAAACTAATTAACCAACAATTAGCCTGGTACAAGGATTCTTGAACAGTTAATAAGAAAACTTGGCCAACAATCAAATAACTTACAAGGGATTGACCCCAGAAAACTCACCACAGTTTACAGAAGGACCCAAGAAAATTTTCACATAATCACAACTGACATAGTCAAAGGAAATTCAAGCCAGCAAATGCATCCCAGTGACCAAGCCTCAGGCCAGGACAACTGCAACATCATAACACATGAAACCATGAAGTAAGGCCATAGAATAACACTTCTCTAGGCTTGATAGGCAATACCTCTGGAGCTGGAATCATAAAAAAAAAGAGAAAGGTCCATAACCCTTGCAATGGTAGCTTTTATACAGTGTAGTTCCATGAAAGTTCAACCCATAACCATATTTTCTTACCTGATGGTCTGCGCAGGAGGTAGAGAGTCAGAGTAGCCATGACCATCCCTTTATTCGAGCCAACATTACTTGGCCGTGCCCATTTCTCTTTCATCCCGGAAACAAAAAAAAAAGAAAACTGCTACAACCATGAGATGTGTATTGCCAAAGAAAATATGAGTAACGGAAGAAAGAGGAAAGGTGGTGAATACTTATCCAAGTCATATAAATCACTGGAAATTTAGGCAACCCGCCAACTAAACTGAAACCTTGAGCAGTAACCATAGTATTGCAGACAATTTTTGGCACAGTGGAAGGTGGAGCGATGCTGGATCGAGTGTGAAGAAACAATGAGCTGAATGAACCATATCACCAGGGTAATGAGTACAAATCCCTCGGTTCGATGTTCAACCCTTGGATCTGCCAACCAAAATCTCCACCATTGATGACTGGAGGAGCCCGAGGTGCATAAATGTTTTTGGTACTCTTGCCCTTGCCACACCACCATGACAAAGCAGGTGATAAATGTTAAGCCAAGTGGATAGTGTAGGTGAATCCGGAAGGACAGTGGTATGGTGTCACATTAATGCAAAAGTCTATCATGTCATTAGAAAGTTTTCTGAGCACTGGGAACTATGTATTGTGACCCAAGGTGGTATCATATATAACATCCGGACAATGATAACTTTGATATAACTCAACAGGGTAATTTTTTTAATTTTATGTGTTTGTAGTAGGTACATGAGAGAGAGGGAGGGATTGAGAGAGAGCGAGGAGAATGTGAGAGAGAGAGAGATATTGAAAGAGGGAGAGAGAGAGGGGGAGAGAGAGAGGGAGATACTAGCGGAAGGGATAAAGAGAGAGAAAGGAATAGAGACAGAGGGATAGGAAGAGAGGGATAGGGAGAGAGGGAGTGGGGGTGAGAGGGATAAGGGGAGAGAGAGAGTGAGGGTGGACAGATAAATAGAGTTTCAAAGGTATATAGAGAGGGAGAGGGAGGGAAGCTGGCATAAAGGGAGTAGTGAGAGAGATATATTACAGGACAAAGAGGGGAGGGATATAGGAAGAGTGCAAGAGGGAGAGAGAGAGGGGGTTGGATTACAAGAGTAAGAGATCAGAAAGGGAGTGAGTGAGAGGTGGAGAGAGAGACATAGGGGTGAAAAGAGATAGTTAGTGGAGAGAGAGAGAGAGAGAGAGAGAGAGAGGGACGAGGAGATGTATATTGCAAGTTGTTGGTCATTCGTCACTAGTGTTAATTCTACAACTCATGAGGAGTGTTAATGTATTTTTAGTAACACGTCAATATCTAATTTCAAAAATATTATGAATGAATATTTTTTTATAAATATAATAAATTATGGTACTATTATTAAATGAACATAACTATGTTCCATGGGAAGTAGAATAGATGGTGGTGGGGTATTATGTTAAGCCACTCCATGAAGTGAATATCATTAGTTCAAAACTCCAAGAAAATCCATCCATGTTAAATATTCACACCACTTAGCAAACAATAATAAATATGATTATAATTATAATAAAATTTAAAATTTTAATATGAATATTCATAAATTTATTTTATTATTGTAAGTATTAATTTCTATTTGATAGTAGTTATAAAATTTTATAATAGCCCAATGTAATTGGGAAAAAAATTACTCTAAAAAAAATTGAATAATAAAATAAGGAAAATTAACTTCTCTTTGGAAAGTATTTGCAATAACATCAAATAAATTGACATATTACTTTTGCCAAGATTCATTAACTTTGATTAAACATTAGACATCCTGAGGGGTGGTAGATTATGTTTTGAAAATTCTTAAAAATAAGGAATTATTCTTTCTTTAAATATACTAGCAGATATAAAAAAGAATTGTAGAAGTGATACTATTTTTTCTGAATTTAATTATTTAAAATAATTAAAAAAAATTAAAATATATTATAAAATTTATGAAATTAAAAAAATGTATTTTATTTAAATTAAAAAAATGCAAATAATTAATATAAAACAAATTAATAAATGAAGAAGGAAATTTAACTTTCTTTAGACAAAATTTGTAATAATATGAAATATAATGAGATATTTGTTGGCCCAATATTCATTAACTTTCATTAAATTATTTCATATGTTAATTTGTAATAATATGAAATATAATGACATATTTGTTTGCAGAAGATTCCTTAACTTTCATTAAATTATTAGATATGTTAAATGCTAGTAGATTAGGTTTTGAAAATAGAGATTTTGATATGTTAAATATTGGTAGATTTAGTTTTGAAGATAGAGAATAAGTTCTTGTTTAAAAATACTAGCCCATATAATAATATTTTTTCCTTTCAAAATAAGTATAAAATTTTTAAAATATGTTATAAAATATATTGAATGAAAAAATAATTTAATTTGATTTGAATTAAAAAAATTTCAATAACAAAAAATATATTTATTTAAATTAAGAATAATGTAAATCATTTTCAACACATATATATTATTTTTAAATACAAATTAAAAATATATATATATATAGAAATATTATAATTATTATTTTATAAAACAACACTTCTTCTTTTAGTTAATAAAAGTACGATTATTCTAGAGTTTTAAAGTTTTTGTTGATTAATTTTTTAGCTTTTTCTCATTTCATAGTTCTAATAAAAATGAGTTTTAATAGAAGTGAGTAAGTTTAATTTTATATATAT